>JTDE01021185.1:5951-43271 GCA_014338405.1 Paragonimus skrjabini miyazakii | reverse complement strand
CAGACCATCACAAGACACAGAGACCACGTGCGTCCTCGCTCCGTGTCCATCACACCAGAACAATCAACCTCGGACTGTGACCTGAACCATGATTCTCCTGGTGAGGAGAACGCGTCACCGGAACAACACCCGCAGGAAGATACTTATCGCCGATCGTGTAGGACGCGCAAACCTGTGGAACGTTTCCAAGCTGTTGAAACCAAGCCACATTAAAGGGGGAAGGAATGTGGCATCCGCGCCTGCCGTTGTCCGCGCGTTACCTGTCTACCTGTGTACGCGTGTGTGTCCCTCTCTCTCTCACCCTGGCCCCGAACGATCCAACCATGTTACTCATACAATCGATTGGTTGACTGTTTGTCTTATCTATGCCTCATCGTTAATATGATCCATTCTCTTGTGTTCGATAAAGCTACGCGCTATTGTCGTCACGTGTTCTTATTCTACTCTGGGCTGACTACGTGTCAGAGCTCGCAGTTGACGTGTGTTCTAGATTATAACACCTATATATACAGTGTCCATAACAGACTGGATTAGTCTTTGTATGTGGTGTAGTGAATACACATGTTGCTCTGAACCCAATTTGTTCTGCATGTTATAGCAGACTTCTGTATATTTTTCAGTGGTTTCCGAATGATGCCACTCGGGCCTGGTATATTTGTCAGGCAAAATTTGACTTGGAAAAGTAGATTGAGCGTGTGTTGGATATGTTAATTAAATACATTGCAGCGGGGGTGATTCTAGAGCCAAAAATCCTCCTTCCTTAGGGTGTCAAAATTCTAGGAAGGAACTGACTGTCGTGCTCGCGAATCCGTCATTGTCGCAGGAGGTCTCCTTCGGGTCAGCTTATCATATGGTTCTGCCACACAGGCGATTTCAGTGTGTACTGATCACCTGACTACGTGTTCGCGTTTCTGGTTTTGTATCGGTCGATGCCACTGCCGTAGTGGTAGCCACACTATGCACCGTTCACGCTATCGGAGTTGTGTCAAGCATACAAGCGAATTGATCGTAAGTGCTTATACTCATCCTACCTTATTTCTGTTCCATCCAATGATGACGTTATCAGGGTAGCCTCCTTGGGCTGTTCCAGGCTTAGCGGATTAGGATGTTGAACGAGTGATGGCTTTAGTTGAAGCAATTCATTTTAGTTATTTTTAAGTTGGTAATTCAGGTTAAATAATAACCAGTTTCTTCACGATTGGTACGCTCAGTAGAGGATTCTAAATTACGTCTGAGATGTCGAAAGCACATCGATGTTTGATCCATTCTGAGTGATCTGTTTCGGACGGAATGTTGTGAATTTCTTGTTTGTCCGTCATCGCGCCTTCTCAGTGAGGTGAATGTCCTCCATTAGTTGGTTAGCTCAAGATGTGGACGTTGCCTCGAGTTGAACTTTACCTCGATGCGGCGTGACGGCTTACACATCTCGATGACCTGCTGGACAAAACTGGATGGTGTGACGATCACGCCGACAGAGTCACTCATACCAGACAGATCAACTGGTAAAGGACTGACAAACCTCTGTCTCCTGGTTCTCCACATTGTGGGTTGGAAGATGGTTGGCGTGTTCTTCTGGAAACAGCACTAGTTATGGTACATTGCCACCCACCCACTGCCTTGCGGTACAGGCTTTTGAACCAAGGGGTTGAGAACCCTAATTGTTCTTCTGTCTAGATCTGGGCGTCCAGGCAGCATCTCAGCACACACGCAACCGTGAATACTCACAACACTGTTAATTCATCGGCCGTCTCGTGGTGTAAACTGGGTCGCACGACCTTAGATATACAGCAGAGTGGATAGGTGAAAACATGCTTGTTACGACCCCACCTGATAGAGAAAGACAAGAACAAACGCAAGACCACGAGCAGTATCTCTCTCACGAACGAACGCAACGATATTGCACAGCGGTACGAAAATCAGAGCTCAAGTATCGGAATGCAAATCTCGCAACTTAGAACCCCCAACAAGTAAGGAAAAAGACGGCCTTCAAATGAGCTTTATTTGCTGCTCAGCCCGAAGGCGAAATTGCGATTTACAGCAACTGTATTTATAGGTTTGCGGTGGCCTTGGACCTAGGTCGCCGGATGGACCAATCAGAATCGAGCGTAGCTTCCTGGATGTTCCAGAATGCTCACGAGCTTTTCTAGTTCCCGGGAAATGAAGAAATCCATTTCTCTTGCAGATAATGCGAATTTTTGGGAAAAAGTTCCTTTTCCCAGCAATGCTACTGCTGACCCCTCCACGCCGTCCTATCAAATTTAGCCCTCAGACCCCTCCCGATCCCCATTTCTGGTGATTACTGTGCAGGTCCTACAATAGTCAGCTAATCATAGTAACACTGTGTCGGTAAGTCGCTCTTACCTCTCAGCCTCAGGCCTCCCTCGTTTTTTTTTCAAAGCTAGATTGCGAACTAGTGTAGATCCTTTCAACCTTTCTACCCTTAAACAGATAGGTCAACCGATCGCTCTCGCATGAACGTTAGACTCGTTAAATGTCGATGTCTGTTGTGTTTCAGATATTAGAATCCAGGACAGTAATGAACGTGTAAAACTAACGGCACTCACACTGTTTGCCGGATACTGGTTATACACTTCGGGTGATTTCAAGGTCGCCGTTACCGGTCAGGCTGGAGTAGGTATAGCTCTCAGGAGGGCGGCCGCAGCCGCATTGGTAGTTTGAATTCCTGTTAGTAGTAGGCTTTGTGCCGTCCGCTTGGCAAGTTCTGATGTGACCACCTATAGACGCAAAACTATTGGGAATGATTTTATTGTGTCTGCTTACGCTGCAGCTGACTGTAATGACGTCGGTGTCAAGGACGCATTTTACTCGGATCTGACCGCTCTCTTTTGGTCGACACATGGTTCTGATATAATTGTTCTGGCCGGATATATGAGCTTCTATGTCGACCGCCATGCTGAGGCGATGAACACGTGTTTCATGATAAGCACGTGTAACACCAACACTTCCACCCTCTCACAGTAGACTGTGATTCGTGCCACTCCTGTGATATTTTATGATCTATTTGACACGTTATAATTTTCATATACAACTCGTATTTATGCAATTGCAAAAGCCTGGTGATAATTACTGAAAACAGCTGTTTGCAAAGTTGACTTCCTGTACAGTTGGCAGGTTTGGGGTAGTATCACATCACTCGGACAATGGTGGGCGGCTGCTGCAACTGTGCGCTGAGAATGAGCTATTTTTAGCCAGCCTGGAAAGGTGGTTCTCAGTTTGACGATCCGGATAGCTGCTGGGACTAGTTATCATAGCCCATTTATGAAGCAAGTACTGTACCACGACGCCGTCTGTCAGTGAAGCTATCAGCCAGGTAAGTGGCACACTGATTTATAATAAGTCCAGAAAGTTAGGGCGCTAGACGGAACACTTGCGGGTCAATTTAGCAGGCCTCCCCCTTTTAGTATGTTACTGTCAAAACCTGACAATATAGCACGGTGGTTGGTAGATTTAAAACCACCTTCCAAAAATGAGGTATTCCATTGAGTTTTGATTCCTAAACGCAGTGCGGCTGCTGGCCTAGATAATCTCGTGCCGAAACTTTTCAAAGAAGGTGGGAAGACCTTAAGTAAATTCCGACGCAGTTGTTTCCACTTGTGTGGACGACGGGAAAGATTCCTCTGTGCTGATGACACTCGATAACTGTTCTCATATTCAAGAAGGTTATCAGGGCTCTTGCGGAAACCATGGAGGAATTACCTTGGCTTCAGTGGTTTCTAGAATTCTGGCATACATTGTACTTCGTCGACTGCAGCTCGAGAGACAAACATTGGGAAATAACAAGCAGGGTTTCGCCGTGGGCGGGGATGTATTGATCACATTTTTACCCTTCGTCATTTGCACCGATTATAAACGTTCTTTCGATTCGGTGGATCGATCTACACTTCTAGAGTCGCTTAAACGCAGGGGTATACCGACCAAATATTTGAGCATACTGTGGCGCTTTATTCTCATACTTCAGCTCATGTTAGGGTTTACAGTGAACTGTTGACAGTTTCAGCACTAGTAGCGGCGTATGTAAAGAGTTTCCACTTTCACCATTGTTGCTTAATGTTGTCACGGACGTGTTAGGGTGTCCATCTTTTCCGTTCAAAATTGCCTCCGTCCCCAAGCAAAAAACGACTGGTTCAATCGGAATTGGCGGAACTGTTCAGAACGGTCGAGAGTTGACCTTTTTATCCGTCCGATCTTTATTCCTCTGTGCTCATTAGTGACCCGAACTATTTTTTTCGGTAGCTGTCCTATTGTAGCGAAAAGGCGTCCAATAAAGCACAATCTTTATTGTCCAACTCGCTAGTTACCATGCCACACGAACGCTCGCGATTTTGAATCACAATTCCATTCCACAACACCCCCTGGTTTCCGCTCGCACGTCGTGTGCACTTCTACCCGGTTTAGGTGTGTGATTGGCGCCTTCTACCCGGGGGTTTTCTGCCTGCTATTCCTCGGCCATTGATCCGATTTCGTTGAGCGATAGCTTGTCCGATCGCTCGTGCTGTCCTCCGTCTATCAACCGTGGGCTTTGACCGTAATCCACAGCTGTGTTGAGATATTCCTGACAGTGTTGTAATAATCACACCTTCAATTTGGTCATTCGTTCTATTTCGGCTGCCACGTCTCGCCCGTTGGTCCGATCCGGTCGAGCGATGACTCATCCGGTCGCCCACGCCGTTCTCCATCCGCTCACCGTGGGTGTTTGAACGCACCACCCCCCCTGCGTTGGGGTATTCGGCCGTGAGCTGGAATGCTCGTACTTCCTGCCTGACAATCCCCCACACTATCTTACGATTCGGGAATTTTTTTTGGTCATTACGCACCATATAAGTACTTTGTATTTTTCGTATTTGTCGCATACGTTTTGGGGGGAACAAAGCTGTTTTTGCACGCGTCTTTTGGCTTGTCTTGATTGCAATTACAAAGATAGTCGCAGTGTTTTTCGGGACCGAGATTTCCGTGTTAATTATTACCGGGAGGATAGTTCGATTTCTGTCGAGCCCCCAGGATATTGAGAACGAACCAGCTTATCCTTTAGAGAGTTTACAACAGGACGAAATAATGGATGACTCTCTGTGACACTCACAAGTGTCCGGCGTGGACGTCCTACCTGTTTGAAGACTGACTGATGTTGATTACGCTGACGTTGCTGTTTGACAACTTTCGTGCAGCACAAGCAATGCTGGAAACTATTTCGCGGTTTGAAGCCTCAAAGTGCAAAATGATTTTCCAAGATTTCCGTTCTTACATAAATTTGATGTTAGATAGTGCACTTATGGAGGTTGTTGACCGATTTCTGTATTTCGAAACTGAATTAACGGCGGTAGTTGCGTAGAGAACGAAATAGAAACGCGTCTCTTCAAGGCTATGGTGGCCACTGTAGATCGTGTTCGTCTCCCGGGCTGGGGCTCACGCGGCTAACAGAGTCGGTGGCTTGAGACGTTAGGTAAGATGATGGCTAATCGAGCTCTGTGTCATGAATGTTGTCGTTGTTTGTGAATTAAGTACATTTGTTGACACACGACAGTGAAAGCTGTCTTGTTGATGATCACTTAATCTCATTTGTATCTCGGTTGTTTGTCTGCAATTCTTAGGCACCTTCATGTTGAATACTCGAATATTAATGATTATGTCTCTTCCTGCCTCTTTCTTTTTTCTTCTCTCCTCCAGTACAAAGATTTTTTTTTCATAGTCGTGTGACGGTTAAGCACCAGTGAGAACAGCTGATATATTACTGTATGTGATGATGGTTTTGGAATATTTGTGCTCAGGCGATTAACTTACTCTTGACTGAGCTGAGTCACATCTAGCGATCAACTGAGATTTATAGTTATTTGGGTTATCTGGACGGGGAATCTCACGTGCAATGAAGTCATACAGCAGGTATGTGCAAGGCTTGATCAAACGAGCTGAAAAGCATGGGTGTTAGACAGGGGATGCAGATGTTTTCTTCAAATGGTTGCCCATAAGAGGCACCACCAGAAAAGACTGGCAGTGGTTGACAGCTACAGAACCTAAACCCTTCACATACAGACTTCGGCCATACAAACAACTTTACTTCTCCTTCTTATGGGGCCAACTAGACTGCGATTTTGTGATGCGTTTGTAAGGTGCCGGTGTTCTAAGGTTTCATGTTTGCGTAGATTTTTTTAAATAAGAATCGATATCTTGATTGAGTCGAACATGCTTACCCATTTTACCGTATACAAGTAAAGGGAGTGATTTGAAAGGACGTCATAGTTTATTTTTAGACACGGAACGGAGAGAAATCTCTCACACGGTTCATTTATCTCTTTGCTCGCATCGAGCAAGAATGTTTGATACTCAAACTAATGTAACTGATTGTCTATATTTGATACTTCGGTCGTGCTTAATAGTCACTCAGTCGCTTTATGTGTCCTGTGTTACGCCGTTTGACATCACGTCTTTCTGAAAATGTTATCCGGATCCGTGCTGTGAATTCAGAAACAATTGACTGTCGAGTTTTCGTTACCATGATAAGGATAGTGTTCGTGGACTGTAACATTTTGGGTTTCGTTTACCATTTCATTTTGTTGTAAACCTCCGCAACGATACGCTTGATCGGTCACAGAATAATGCGCTTGATAGAAATCGAATTTTTCTTGTAATAAATAAATCGGAAAGTATTGGTCCCAAGATTAACGCGACTGCCTCCGCACATTTCTCCCAAGTCAAATCGAAAGATAAGTGCAAAAAGCCACTTTTTCCCGCATCAAAACTTGTGCTTCAAGGAGGAAAATACAGGGAATTCATATGATGTGTGGTGGCCTACAAGTTTTCTCTAATCAGAAGATCGAAGGACAGTTACTGAATGTATTAGTTGAACTCACTAAGCCACCAATAAGCACAGGGGAATAGATGTCGATCAGGCAAGAAAATTACCTAAGCTTGCCTCTCGATTGTTATGGGAAGTTCTGCCTAATCTGATTGGTTAAAATCGTTTTCTTGAGGATTAGGAGGGCGGCTTTGAACGGAAGACTTATAGTTCCCTAACACATGTTTATGTATATTTTTGTATAAGCTGTGTTTGTGTACACTCATGAACGTGCGGTAAGGTATGTCTGGCATTACTCCTGTGATTACAGCTTCTGCTTATTCAGTATCTCTCATGTTTGCCAAGGAAAATTCCGTGTTTGCTGTTGATGCATATCAGCGAGATTGCGAATGAACTACCTTTGGGTGATCAGTTTAATGTGCCAGTTTCTGCCTGGTTGATGTCTGGCAGACCAAAGAATCAGGTTGAAAACGCAGAAGTGGCTTTGACACTCGAGCTACGTTAATCACTACTGCCTAGCTCTTCCAGATTAGGGAGGCTTGACTATAAATCTGGGGAACCAATTTCGTTTGGTCTCCTTTTTCTTTTAAGGATACCGGCTTGTTACGTTGTCGTCCAGTGAGTACTTTGTTCGGCGTTTTTGCTATGAATTCAGTGCTCTTTAGCTTTTTAGTAGATTGACTTCATTGGTTGTAACTTAGTTCATCTATTTGTGCGGATCATTAACGGAACAGCGGTTGTCATGATTGGAACAGATCATTGTACTACCAACCATTCGCAAACATGGATTAGAAGGTTGTATCTACTTCCCTTCACATTTTCCCGATTGTTTGCGCTGAATATCAAGATTTCACACTCGTACGTGATTGCAGTAGAAATGCATTAGTTGTCAGACGGTTGCTCGACGTTCTGTCCATCTTCATATTATCAACTAATGGTAATCACGGTTCTGCTCACTACGATGCTTGATGTGCAGCCAGAATACTAAGGTATCGGTGGTGTCTACAACCATAGTTTGACCTTCTAGGTATTTCAGGCTCGTGCATTCACGCTTGAACTACAGTTTCGGGTGGCACCCTTCAAAGTTATTACCGCTGATTTCAGCCTCCGTCTTATTGCCCGAGGCCGGAAATAATTATTTGTTTCCACGTTCTCTTGATTACTGTTTGAAGTTCTTTAGTTGAGCAAGCGGCTTGCTGCCTGTTCTGTTATTTTTTTTCCCGACCACATTTCTGATCTTCTTCCTTCTTTTGTATCCTCAGTTCGGCGCACCATTGCAGACCCATCTAAATCTTCCTATACGTGTCCAAATCATCCCAACACCGAATCGATCGTAAGTGCCTGTTCAGTTACCTTATTCGATGTGAGCGCCATTCTTTTAGTTTTTTACCATATATGTGCGGCGAGCGTTTAAATACTACCCGCTTGCTCTTAAATTTAGTAGAACAGTCAACTCACTCTGGAATATAAAAACAGACAACCATCGAACTTCACCAACTTATACGCTCAAACACCTATGTACTGATGATGTTAACTCGTTTGTTGATGAAACTTTTGTTTTCCAAATGACAAGCTCAGCGAACAACCAAATATCTAAACCATCAACCCATGCTACGAACAACACAACCACTGTTCCTAGCAATCTATGGTTACCGTATATCATGGTGTAGTACTCTTCATTTAGTCATAAGCGCGTATACACGGATTCTGCGACGTAGTATCCCAGGACACTTCATCCTGATGTAGTCCTTCGTAGACGATTCTTTCGCTGGATGATTCATCCGAAGGACGATTTTTCCGAAGAATGGCAATATGTACAAAGAACCACTGAGTGAAGACCTTTCTGGACACAGTCTGGCTGATAACATTTACAAAATTCTACGGTACGCAGCATCTGAAATTCGTTTACTTTTTCTACGATCATTTATTTTCATCATCGTGTGAAGCAAAATCTGATAAGACCTCGAGTGAATACATTCAAAAGTTCATGTCTTCCTGGTTACAGGAAATAGCCCGATAGGTTGTTACTTCACTAATTTACGGAGTTTATATAATCGTTTTGAGCGTTCCATTTTTAAAACTGGTTGAACTCTGGTTCACAGCTTCATAAATGACCTCAACTAATTTTGTAACTGCACAATTAGGACTGTTAATGTTAGGGGACTTATTTGTCGTAATATATCTTAAATCTGGGGACTTATTTGTCGTAATATATCTTAAATCTGGGATGCACTTAGTTGCCCATGGGATAAATTTGTTCGATATGAACTGGATGTTCATCACTGATATGACTTGCTACAAACTGATTGATTACAAACGATATTTTACAGTCATTACAAGTTACAGCACAATCTGTGTAGTGGCTTAGGCACCTCCAGTGGTATCCAGTAGTATTTCTAGTGGCTTGCGTGATATCTCGCTCCATTTTTAGTTGAATTTGTACAACAAGGTCTAGAATTGGAGATTCTGGTTGCACACACTTTCTGTGTAGCTCGGTGCACTATTCGCTAAAAATTTAGTTTCTTTCTTTCATCAATGACAACTTACGTGGTGTTGCAAAAACCAGAAGGACCAATCGCATGCAGCAAACTAACTAGAGAGCATTGCACGTGTTAAATCATTGTGTTTTAGATATCAAAACCTTAGTATACTTCAGTTTAGCAGCCACAGATGAGCTGGTTTGACCCGATTCACGAAACCGGTTGTTGCAGATTTGTGGTCATGTTCACATTAGCTTACTTTGGAGACACCTACTTCAGACGTATATAACTTCGAACTGTATCTACACTTTGCCAACTATGTGGTACATGTTAATGTACCATCGATCTTGTCTGTGGCTGAGTTCAGAGTTAACAGTTACTGTGACTTGACAAGGTAGGGTCTGTGTCTGTGGTTATGTTTTTGGGAGTGTTACGTTGAGCACGCACAAATGAATGGTGACACCTTTTCCGTTGTGTTTATGTTTTAGTCGTCGTGTTCTGTACGACCAGTTCCATAGTATTCGCTATCCTTCGGGTTACATACCACGAGACGATTTAACCAGAAAAAGCGAACCGCTCGATTGGTGAGTTTCACATTTTTACCGTTTACTGAACGATAGATAGAGATCTGACGAAATTGGTTTGGACACAAGCGGTATACTGTCAGTCTTCCGCTTGGTGTGTTCAGAATAAATTTGTCGATAGTAACCTTTTTTTAAAGAAGAAACAGAAATTATCGGCAGACAGTGTTAAAATACGTTTCCATCAGAAATTGAATGAACTAACGTCGGCGTCAGTAACGAAGATCGCCCCTTAAAAATTGTTTATTACGATGGCTAGTATGTTGAATTGTAGTGTGTCATCCGTTCACTAACACAAAAGTACGCTAAGAATTCCAGTGAGTTTTCGTGAATACTGATAGTACTGTAACGAGCTCAACTTGGTTTTCTGTTTCCTGTCCGAATGCTATTGTCACTTCACTTGGTTATTGACACAGGGTTTGTATGGATTTTGGCTGTTTTGGAGAAAAGAACTCTGGAAATGTTGTAGAAATATGTCAGTTTCACAGCTGATGTTTTTATTTATACAACTACACTCTTGGGACAGAGTGTTGAAACTTCATCAAATCCCTGTGCTATAACTGTCTTGGAAAGACCCCTTGTAATTTCAGCCTGGTCTGGAGATTATCAGTGCTTCAGCTAACGATCGTGATATTATCTTCAGAGACAATCGAAGCCAAACCTTGTGGTGTCCTGGAAAATGGTGACCATTCTTTGTGAGGCAGATAAGGAAACAATTTTCCCGATTTTGTGACTGTGTTTCTCCAGGTGTCCTCATTGCATTCTAACTCCCCAACCGTAATAGTCCGCTACTCCGTCGTTAGCTAGAAAAGACGAATACATTGACATTTCGGAAAATACTAACTTCTCATAGGCAAGCAACTACCAAACAAGGTGTCTTTATCAACAATGTAACTTGAAAGAAAAATGTTTCATTTAGAGATGGTCTGTACACACCAGGTAGTATGGCTACGGTGATTCGTTGTAACGCTGCTTGTAGTCTGTGTGCATCTTCTTCCACTATATCGGACAACATAACGGTGTAATCTCCATACACGATCACTTCTTCCTCATCTCCCAGGATGTGAAGCAAGAGACGTCTGGAAGTGACTGGAGCGTTGTGTAGACTGAACGGCATCCTAAGGAATTCGTACTGTTGTCCGTTCACGCAAGAAACGGTTTTCGGTCTGTCCTTCGGCGTTGTATGTAGTTGCCGGTAACCGGAACTCAGGTCTGTTAGCTTCTGTGGCTTTGTGCAGAAATTTCTTTCACATGGTTGTCACTTGGCTCAACTCTGAGATCGACACAGAATCGATAAGTCCCATCCGCTTTTCTGGTCAACAGTACCGGCTACGTAAATGAGCTGCTTGTTCGTCGAATTATTCCTTTCTCCGTCATTTCCTTTAGCTGCCTCTCCACTTCTGGAATCAACTTGAATGGCATCCGCGCTTTCACCTACAGCTCGGTTGTTTGTTTGCAAGGTGTAGGCGCCTTGATGTTGTATGTTTGAATATAGAAGTTACTATTTTTAGTGGTTAGGTCCCCTCCCCTTTCACTTTTTTTCTCTTCCTGTATGGGGCATTTTTTCCTCTCGTGATTGTGTGGCAGTTAAGCATCAGTGCGAACCACTGATGTATTGCTGTCTATAATTATGATAATGACATCCGCGCTTCACCACATGTCTGTCGGATGTTCGACCCTAGTGTAAAATCAGTATTGGTCGTGCATATTGGTGAATAGATGAGCGAACTCCTCAACTCATTTGCCTGGTGTTAAGGCGCCCACCCTGTGACCGTCCCAGGGCGCCTTCGTCGTGAAAAAGAAGAAAAAAACCACTGGACTCAGTCCGAACTAGCGGAACTGTTGGAATCGGTTGATACTTTTTATACCGCTATGCACATTTGCGATCCTAACCCTTTCTCATGATGTGGTGGGAATGTGTGGTCATGACGTGCCCTATAAATACCTTGTACTTGTTGCCCTAGCCGCACTCCGTTTTGTAGCGGAACAAGGCTTCTTATTTTGAACGCGTCTTTTGGCTTGCCTTGGGAGTGAATACGGGACAGTCGCGGTACTATTCGGGACCGAGATTTTCGTGTGAATTATTACCGGGACGAGAATCCGATTTTATCGAGCTCACCACTATACCGGGATCGAACCAGCGTATCGTTTAGGAGGGTTTAGAATACCTGATGACATGAAAAGCACATTCTAATGTAGATTTGGCAGCGACTCTTTTGATTCGGCATAGCCTTCCCATCTTTTTGGGATGGAATTTCACGGCATCATTTTTGCACGTAGCTGGCTCTTCTCCAGGTCTGTGTTTACCGCTGTCATCTTCCAGTTACGGAACTTAACTGACAGTTAACTTACTTTGGTTGTAGTTGACACTTTATCTCCCGTATCTGCTACCGCGATCTTTTATTGTCTCTCGATCAACAGTTTTACTGGTGGATCGCCCCCATGGCAACCCTATACCACAAGGAAGAAGAAAAACATCTTTTTTTCGAATGGCGAGCAAATTGTCTTATGCTGTTACAAACGAAGCAACGATTACTGTTTGATTGTTCACGTGTTCATTTAGCTTGTGGTCTTTGTTTCGGATTCGTCTTTAAACTTTCCATTGCACTTGTCAGCTGGTCTACTTTTGTCTCCAAATGACTGACTTCAAGCCATCCAACTTCCGTCTGTGTAGGTAGACGCCGCGTAATTCCGGCCAGTCGGTCGATATCTGTTATCCCACATGATTCATCCATCGGAACGTTCTCCTACTATTCCAGTGAGAAGCTCTGGATGAATCGCTCCCTCACCACTCTGAATTTTAATTAGACTCATGCTTAATTCCGTGTCTGCCAAGATATAGGAAAGTGTCCAAACTTGCTACACGCCACAAGGAATCCCAAAAAAGAAGATGGTTAGCGAGTAGAAAATTTAGCGCATTCTGGATTCACATCATATAGCAAATACTAGTAAACATGGTAGGCAGGCGGTGCACATTTCTCATCAGTTCGATGGTTAACCATCTTTGCACACAGTAACGTAGAAGGAGGTGCAGAATTCAGAGAAATTATATCAAAGTTGTGAGAATCGTATACGGTAGTCACTTGACGTTGAGTTGCCCACATGATGCGATGAGGCCTAAGCACGACAAGCACTTAAAGACAGTACTGTTAGGTGTAGTCGGCAACGGAAGAGCGGCCTGTGGATTTTTAGGTGGCAAGACTTCAACTTCACGAAGGTATTCAAGGTACGAATCCTTTACAGAAGTAGCGCGTTCGAGATGTGCTTAGTCAAAATGGATATCCTCAGCGATTTCTGGGCGGAAACATGCAACCAAATGTGAAGCATGAAATTGTTCTGACGGTGAATAAAAAGTCTGTTTTTATCACCCTATCATACAAGGATAAAGTTACCGGTGAAATTGTCACCTGCCGAGTTTATGCTGCAGTTGTCATGCCTGTCCTACATCACGGGTCATCTTATTGGTCAATACCTGTCCGGTGCTGGTGCCACACCTCAAAGATAGCTTGCCTATGTTTTCCTCGTCCCTTTGTGTTTTCTCTCTCGCCTGTTGTTGTCAAGCCGGTTACTTTGAGGGAACCACAAAGTAACAGTCGGAAAGAATTCGTGAACACCTTCACAATGGTTCGATAAAGCCCATTCCCAGTGCAATCGGTTCTCCGTTAATTGGCACTGGCCATCAACTTGAACCGGATGAAGCCTTCCGAGTCATCTACAAGGTTTGTCAGGCCCACTCCAGAGGTTTCAGGTTGTGACTGTCATCAACAGCCGAGTTTATTGCCATCTGACTCTACAACCCCTCTCCGTGTGGCCAAAAACAGTTCGTGCAAACCTAAGTCTCTCTTGGCCAACTATTCCACAGCCACTTGAAACCAAAGCAAAAGTGAACCACCGGTGTCTCACGGCAGGCATGAGTGACATTGTCATTCATTCATCAACATCCCCACCCCCCTACAGTAGAGTGTGATTCGCCCCATGTCTATAATTTTAATAACTCATTTAACTTGCTCTGATTTTTCACATATAAAACGGATGTACCCTATGTAATTGTAAAAGCCCGAGGAGAATTACCAAAAACAGCTGTTCGTATAAATGACTTCTTACGTCATTCCGAATTATATGTCACTCATCACTCGATGCTCTCAATGACCGCAGGTAATCTGTATGAGCAACTCTCCTTTTCTTCTTCGAACTCTGCTCAATTAGGTCATTATTTCTTTTATATCTTTTGCTGCTCCAGCGTACATTACTGCACGAGCTTCCACGAAGACATTGAGCAACGCATAATGATATAGTCGGATTTTTGCTTGACTAAACTTCAAAAATCGATACAATTACTTTGGCAGGCAGACGTTTCGTCATAATCAATTAGAATTGAGTTACCTTGTGGTCACTCTATCTTGAAATTCACTTCATCTGTTCCACGCCTGACTTTATTATCACTGTGTTTGTTGATCCCGTCAACCCTTGAAGCGTAATGTGGTCAATCAGTGTGTAGTAACTGGATTTTTGCTATATGATTCATGACTGAATGCATCGTTATTATAGTCAGCTGACAGATAGTCATCTTGGTGCAGATCATATCTTACGAACCGTTTTTCGATCATTAATTTTTTGCTGTTGAACCCTCCTTTTCCCTTCTGTAGGCTTGGCGATCATATCCATACGAACATGCGTGATCTGTACATGCATATGCGAAAGGCGAATTACTATGTGGAAATCCTCACTTCCCCATTCACCTGCTTTGATGCTTCCAACTACGGTGAGTTTCTGGTGATACATTTAGATTTTCATCGTGAGCCAGCTCTTATAAGTCTCTACAGTCCAGTTTCGCATCTGTTCATCAGTTGTATTCGTTTATTTCACTTGTGATTACACTGTTATTAACAATGTTGTCTCACCTTGGTGGTAGCGATCTGAGTCTCATGAGTTTTCTATCAAACAGGTCAGTTGTTAGACCGGCATGGAGTTCTTTAGGTTTTACGTTAAGGTCGCTTTTTTATTTCCGTCTGTGGGGATTACACTGATCTGATTATAGCTGGATATGTCAAGTCTACTTGCTTTTCAGCTCATATTCTGGGTGCTATGTATTCTGGTAATGCCGTAGAATCGACTCCCTTGGGTTTTATGTGCGATTGCCGTGTATGGAAGCCGGTTGGTTTATCCGCAAACCTGACTCGTTATAGCAACTCTGAACAAGCCAGGTCATAAGATTATTTGCCCGAAATTTGAGTTTCAATATGGATTTGCAGTGTTTATACAGAAAGATTTGTTTATTACCTGTATAGCCGCTTTGAATATTCGAAATTAGAGACTTCAAATAGCCTTAGAAATTGTACTTGAAAACTTCCGCGTAAGTAAAAATAAGAAGACCTCGGACTGGTTGCAGTAAGCAGTTTTTATTCATGAGACAAGAACCCACATTTATAAGTGTACACCAGTGTTAAAGAAATCATATTCTGTCATTGACTGATCATACTGGCACATGCAAAATTACAGCCTGTAAGCTCATTGGTTCAACACAGAACAAATAACTTAGCGAATGACGGAAGGTGTAACATTAAGGCTGTTCGTCCACTCCTGTTATGGTATCCTAACATGACGTTTGCATTGGTCCATTGTTGAATCGTACATTGCATCGGAGTTCGGATGAGCGGTGAATCAAGTGGATTTTCACCACACTGCTCCTGTAGTGAAACATGCAAGAGACTGATACATACATACATACAGATATCACTGGTTTCGTTGTGTCGAAGGTGTAGAAATGAATCGAAACACTTCGAAAATAAAGACGGTGTGGGCTCTCTTAACTGGCATTGCTACGAACAGTAGTGGACTTAGAGACAGAATTATCGGTCAAAATTGAGCGGGGTACATCACTTCATTTGACAATATATTTTAGTGGTTGAACTAAGAATGTACTATTCTTTTCAAAATATATCAGAACAAATTACTTTTCACTGCTTTCGCACTTCCTTTTTTCCTAAGCCGTTTCGACCCTGTTGGACCACGTGACTCAGTCGGTGGTTGGACATATTAGGCGAGATGGCGGCTAGTCGAGTTCATTGTTGTGAATGTTTTCGTTGTTTGGCCGAGTTGTGTGTGAAGTGAGTGCACTTAATATCACGGGGTAGTGATAGGCGTAAGGAAGCTTGTTGGTGATCCCCTAACTTCACTTATCTATGGGTTGTTTGTCTGTAAGGCGTAAGCAACTTGATGTTGAATGCTTGAATATAGACTTAGTTGTTTTTAGTACTTAGATCCCATCCCTCGTTTCTTCTTTCTTCTTCTCCCTTTATGTGCAAGGTTTTTTTTAATGGTTTTATGACGACTAAGCATCACTGAGAGCCACTGATGTATTGCTGTATGTGATGATGATGAAATTTGCCGACTGTGACTCCCAGAGGCAAATGGATTATCACGTGAACTATGTGCCGATCAAGTTTGGCTATAATGCGATCCTTGGGATATTTCTTCAAGACCTAAGCCACTGTTCATTGTGCCACAGGGTTGAGACTGTCTCGGTTGCTGGATAATTTGCAAAATACTTGTCTCATTTGTTACCATTTTTTCCCCATTAGCTGAACCCTGTTAGTAGCGAGAATCCGTTCGATGAATAAGTGTTAATTAGGTGTTGATAACACTGGGACGCAAGTGCGCTGCGGTCGCGGGTTTTAACTTTGATTCCCTAAGTCACTTTAAGCTGATTGTCTCTAACTCGCGTGTTTATCAGCATTTTTTCTGTTTGTCATGTGTTCTGTTCGTCAATCAATGTCGTTGTCTTACATATGACCAAGTTCTGTCAGATTTGTACGTCGTTGGCTTTTCCTTGTTGCGGAAAGCGAACGTCAAGTTCATTTTTTCTGTTGCCAGTGGAACGCCTATATCTTCATTGTCTTCGGAACACATACTAGTGTTAACACTTGCAGCTGGTGTTGCTTGTCAATTATCCAACATATCTAAACTAACAAGCTGCAGTTTTTTCTTCTGATCCTCTGGTGCCCCTACCGATTATTTGACTCTTAGGAGTGCCCTCATTGTAAATTCCTTTTTGCCTTCTCTATCATATTTTATCTCTGATGTTGTCTCTATCGCAGGCACACTCTTATTAGTTGATACCGAGGAGGAATTCTTTCCCGCCGAAATTGAGAAGCTATTTATTGATGTGACTGTGCTTGGACTCTCCCTGCTGGTCTTTGCAGAGTGGTATAATACAAGTGTGATAGACGCCTTGCGTTTCTTTGACACAAACACCAGGTGAGCGTCCATTTTTCTTGTCTATTTTACTGTTCCTGGACACCCAAATCTTCGTTGCTCTTATGTCCTTATCATTTTCCACTGAATCTTGTGTCTATGGGGATGCGACAGCTGTGATCAATTGTGAGTGATGTTCAACTTGAATTAATTTTCACTCTCCGTCTGTGCTGATATGACTAACTTTTTGTCATGCTTGTTTATCGCCCGTCCCGGCCCGTGTATGTGTCTGTGCAATGTTATTCTTTGTTCTTTGCTGCAATGTCTTCTGGTGACTTGGTAGATTGCATTTAGTTTTTCTTCAGTCGGGTGCTTGTCCTTCAGTTTCGTATGGTTGCTCTTCTGCTATAGGTATTGAGTCTTCCTTGATCATTCGGTGTTAATGGCAAGAAGACTATGCACGTCGCGGGGGAAATCTTCAGAGCCGTTTAGAAACGTCTTAATATGAGTTCCTATTGATTACTAACTATCAGGCGCTTATGTTTAGTTTACCACTGATTCTCCCATATTATGCTGCACTTTAAGGTTAACTCCGGTCGGAATATGATTGACAAGCATTATTGGCTTTGTTCGCTACGTTTCTGCAGGATAGTCATTTGCATCAGAATGCTGTGTTCGTCTTTTCGCGTTAATCGTGCAATGTTATTTCATGCTCCCGTACTTTTCTATATTGTGTAGCGTTAAAAAACAACCCGACACGTGAGGCTCACATGGTTGCTCGAGGTCAAGCACGTGAACATATGTTTTTCTGTGATCGGTTGTACATGATTTTCCTATGTGGAGTGGGAAAATGAAATTGCAGTATGTCAGCATTTTCTGACCGGACACATGAAACCGGTGAGAGGTTTTTAAGCTATCACAAGCGACAGTGATACAGCTGGTGTAACATGAGAGGTTTTGTTCAACCGCTGAATGAAGCGAACGACAACAGATGATTAAAGTGAACGCTTTATGTAATACTATTTGTGGTTGTAATGATATGGGCAATTTTGATCTTTGAAAACAGTTTCTCTTCAATGAATGCTCGCTCAATTTCCTGTATGCTCAGAAGGGTCATACCATTATTTTGATCTGTAAGCTGCCTGACTTTCCTATCAGGAGAAAATTTTTTTGGATGCTCTATTTCTGTAGTGTGAAATTTGAATGGTATTCGTACTCCCACTCCGGTTTTTAAAAGCTATCTTCCTGATTTACTTGCTCAAAACCTCTTAGTAACTCCTCACTTCGTCTTTCTGCTTGATGTAGTGTGATTCTACAACTGATCACCTTAACATTGATTCAGCTCATCGTTGCCACTACTCCGCGTGGATGTCGTTGTAACATTGTGCGCTCATACGCTTCTCAAACCTACTTCGATCGATTGTAATCAAAAACACGTAGGATCAATTTAGGATAGTACACCTTTCGGAATGTAACACGACAATCTAACGAGTTGTCTGTGAAGGAGGAAATGGGTACCATCAGTGCTACCTGTCTCTCAGGTCCCAATATTGGTATCTTCTTTACCAGGTGCTCAACTAATGAGTTTCATTGGTTTCATTGGTTATTAGTTTGCAGCTACATGCAATTAAGTTATTTATCTACTGCCTTACTTTTTTATTCAGGCGAATCTGGACACCTGAAACTGGCGGGTCCAATTTACCTGCGCTGAACAACTTATTACACCCTTTTGGTATAGAATTCGGGTAAGTCTGAGTTAGCTTCCGCAGTCTACTAGGAACTGTTTGGATCCTCTTGTTATAAGATGTTTTCTGTCTCAGAGATAGCGGACTTACCGAATTCACATCCCCGCTTTTTATATGGTCGTATTCAAATGATTTGATTTAGAGGTCATGGTGATGAATGCTTTTTGTTCGTATACTGTTTCAAACAACCGAAACGAAGCAATTTGTCACTTTTTTTGCCAAGTTCATAACGTCAAGATCATTGGACCGGGTAGGTGTACGGTTCAACTGATAACTGCTGTTAGTCATATTCGGTGGAACGTTTGATTAGCATATCATTGAAATACACAACGGTAAGACGGAGTTTTCAGGTTCAGAAATGACTGCTTTTGAAAAATCGTATTGACCATGTGCATTTATGGAACATTTATGCGATTCATGTTTAATCTGTCTTTCTAAGACGGACGAAGTGTGCTTTGATACTCACCAGACAGAACAAGGGAGATGTAAACGATAGACCTGTTGGATCACATAATAGGATCAGCTTGAGGGGTTTTCGTCTGTAGGGTTATCCAGAGAGGTGTTTTATTTAGGAATATGAAGGTACGATATTGTGAGCCAGAGCTAGTGCATCTCTTTTTCTGGTGACATCCGTCTCCGAATTAGCGTGTTACAATGGTTGAAACTAGTGAACGACTTTTTATAACCGTGACCATAAATACTCTGCGCTGCACCAATTGGCGTTCCACCCACATATCACTTATCCAGTGTAAACCATGCATAAGAACAGTGGGCATGCAATTGGTTTCCAATTGCATGTGATCCAACCGGCCAGTGCTGGTTGGCCATATAGCAATATGATATGGAACTGAAACCTTTTCCTCTCAGATATCGAAATATTGGGATTTCAGTGGAAAACTGTAAGGTTGCGACAACGTAAGCCAAGAAATGGTGCATCATACGATTACACTTTACACTTTAGATAGGATTAAGAATAAAAAGAAATAAATTTTGACTAAAAACTTAAAATCTGCAGTAGACAGTGCAACCGCAAGCTGGAGAACAGGAGGGGTCGTTGCGCACCATCGCCGAAATTCTTGGGACAGATATCTAGTGATTTACCGAACGACAGTAATCGTTAACTGGTAGATATAATACGCCTAACGTACACATTTTCTCTTCGTTGATGGTGTGTTATATGTACATTGGTGACGTATCAACTCGAGATGGACAGCTCATTTGTTGTCGCATTTATTGCAACACCGTATAGTCACGTCACCATGACCAATGGTATCCATAGTTCCTTTGCGTATCTCACGCTTGAACTCACGGCCCAGCAACTATTGTTTATTGAACTTACAGACACCCATCTGGATATCATCCCAACCAAACGGTCCAGTTGAATATAAATCCTGCCAAAAAAACAAGTTTAGTGGCATCCGTTTTGGATTAGCCTGCCACAGTGACCAGAGCCGTAGGATGTTTTTAGGTGATACGCATCACAAGTGGCTTACGTTGCACGATTTGTGCTTCTATCCACGCGTCATATGTCCATTGTCAATCGTACACAAGACTAGTAGGCTTGTGATTGGAGACATTCGTGGTCTAGCCGGTCTATGCTGGTTGGCCAGATGGTAGCCTAGTATGGAAATGGAACCCTTATCTCTCGCACACAGACCATGGAGAAACTAAAATGGAATTATGTAAGCTGAAAAGAACGATAAGAAGTAATTCATTATGAAAGCACATATTATTACACTCTAAATAGTAGGAAGTGAAAGAAAGGAAATGTGAAGTTGGACCGAAAACAAACAAGACATTCATCGTACAACGCACCAATAAAGCCGAATAAAGGGAAATAAATAGAAAGGTACCATGACTGCGGTTGCTGAAAAGTAGAGCGAGTGATTTAACGAACGATGGCGGTCATTGTTTGATTCGGTTGAAAAATAGATATAGCAGACAATTTACTTGTGTCCAATGTACTTGTCTCTGCGAGCACGCTGATGAACTAGCAATCCGAGACGGTTTGCTCATCTGCGACCGCATTCATCACACCACCGTGTAGTCACGTCTTTGTGACCAGTGTCACTCATTTGTTACTTTGCACACTGCGCGCTTGCATCTGTGGCCACACAACTGTTGCCTGCTGAACCTTCGGACTCTCATCCGGGTAGTAGTCCTCCAGAAGTTGCGGTTGAAAACCAGTTCCTTCCGTGATCTAAAATCGTTCATATATTGATAGACTTACTCGGATAGCATCCTAGTATCACACCTTCTTGCCACCAGGATTTAGCTCACCTAGTTTCATTTGCCCGCACAACGGTTGCCACTGAATTTGTTTGCCCCCCATCCTACTTGTGTCAGACAACGAAGCTGATTGGCTTCTAGCCCGTTGGTGTCCGCTCACCGAAGTACCTTAGTGTTCAGAATTATGCCCGGCTACCGGGTGTAAGATTGCAGATGGAAGATGCTCAGATACCGCAAACTCTGCTGATACAGTG
This sequence comes from Paragonimus skrjabini miyazakii, assembly GCA_014338405.1. Lineage (NCBI taxonomy): Eukaryota > Metazoa > Platyhelminthes > Trematoda > Plagiorchiida > Troglotrematidae > Paragonimus > Paragonimus skrjabini miyazakii. The sequence continues at coordinate 21,980 of JTDE01021185.1, read as the reverse complement.
TTCAAGTTGCATTGTCTTACAACAGTGTAAACCACCGTTGTGTTGATACCCAAACCAAGTTTGGATGTTCTGGTTTATAAATCCGTGGTCGGCCGTTCACTTTTCATTCGCTGTGGGCAGGTAGCTCCTAGTCATTTTCAAGCATCGGCGTGCGCGCTGATGTAGTCGGCTCGGGGCGCCGAAACGTTGAATGTTCAGTTAGCGGCCATCCATGCGGTATTCAACTCTCACACCGTTCTCAGAGTTCTGAAGAGCATTCGTTAACGTTGCTTTTCTGGCTTCATTATCTGGGTCCAATGTGAAAACGGCGGACGCCCCGTTCCTCTCATATAAAGTTTGAGGTAACTAGTCCGGGCATTTCTGACGCTGGATACCGATCCTCTGGGTGACTGCTGCTGTAATCTGTTGTTTGCGGTGTTGCCACATATCTTCAGGGATGGTGGATACGAGAGACTCATTCAGACGAAGAACGGCTGCACGCCGAAATGCCACCATCTTCTTTGAGTTCTACAACTGTTCAACATCCCTGGCTTCTGCTACTTTCTGAATTGTCTTAAGTAAACCAGCTTCCAGACATTACTAAACAACCTATTCCTGACCAACCTGTGATCTGTGCTGCATTCAGCTCCGCGCATCACTTGCGCGATACGCACTTCGTGAGTGTCACGCTGTGGTACGAACATTTGATGGAGTAAGTAATGGGCCTAAGTCGTGATTTCACTTGCGTCTACCTCGAACTCTGACGAACAGGTGATCATAGAACCGGTTCTTTGTATCATTACTGTGACATTTAGATCGTAAACACTAAGAAACGCGGCAGACTTACTTCGACTGAGTTACAGACGCATGGGGATGATTGGAGGGCTGAAGCTGTGCGGTTCGCCTATTATAAAAAAATTTATGCAATCTACGATTGCGAACTGGACACCATGCTCCCGAGCACCGTATACTGACTAACCTTTTCGGTAGAAGATAGATTCAGCACCTGGTTTTTGGAGCCCACCTGTTTCGGAGAGGGTTGCGACGTTGATGTCGTAGTGGATCAGTTCCATGGTGATCAGTGCAGTATATCATTCCTGCCGTCCGGTACTGCATCGATCCAGTAACGTACGCACTTTCTATGGATCGACGAACGGTGTCTTGCTACCCCGGGCGTGTTTCAGGTTGGATGTCGTGTTAATGAGATCCTTCTGATCCATGTCTACTCTATCATTGGAGTTGGAGCAGTCATTGTGGGAGGGTTTCTGAGTAGCATACATCTGTCTATCAACGTTGCACGAAAAAAGAAACAGAATGACCGTGTTCATCCACCGCAAGGGCCGATGTAGTATCTTATTTGGTTTGTTGCACCATCCTTGTTTATACGAGCTTAAATTACTGCTAGACCTAGACAGGAGAACGATCGGCTCTTTCACCAGAGCCTTTGACTCAATACATTGTATCGCATGATACTGAATGGCTGGTGCTTGTCTCATTCTAGTGGCACATTTCTACGCACATCGAGTTACATCCCTGTCCACCGGATTCCTTGAGATCTGGATATTCCTAAAATAAACCTTATCACATTCACAGAAAGGTGGTTATTGTTGGGAATGGGTGTTGTGGCCATTTATGTGACACATCAATACGAACAGGACCAGGTGCATCCAACGCAATTATTTACTGTTGTTTAGTCAACTAGTAGATCTCGGTTGTTACGATGTGCTGAGGCAGTTGTGTGATTTTATTGATCACTTCTATGTATGCAGAAAGACTTTTGTTAGTTTAGCAATATCATGGTAACGATGCTATTGACTGATTAGCGAATAGCTCCGCCGTACGTTTACCTTGTATGTTTAGTTCCACATTTGACCCATGTTTTCCGCTTTATAATCTCCCGTTCTATAGTATGTACTTGCCAGGCCATGAATCGTGTGCATTAATGTTTTTGACTGCCCTATTAAAAGACTAATATTCGATTTGTGGGAGAATTTGGAGACAAGCGTGAAATATAAACGTGTGGCTTTTAAACATTTCGCGGTAGCTACGAAAAGTTTGAATACCGAAAAATGAAACTGGAAAACTGGTCGGTAACTTCCTGTGCATCAGACTTCTTCTCTCACCGTTCCATATTTTCAAGGGTTATACAGTTAGCAATGTGTAACAAAATCCGCTTCAACGACGTATGTACAGAGACACAGATTGCATGCTCTCAGCAGATAACCAGTCTTGAAGAATGATAGAAACGGCTGGGGAAACGAATTCGGAGCCTCACAGGGAAAACACTATGAACAGCTGAAGGTGTGCGGTTACGATAACGAACGACAAAAGCGCTGCATCGTAAACGTTTTCGCAAATTGGGAACACTTCAAATATTAGTTCCTCTGGAATATTGATGACGCTGACCGATGGCGAGAATCAATCTAATCGGTAGACGATCAGACGCCTTATGGAATCACGAAACATAAAACAGTCGGTTTGCCGGGAACAACGTATCCTGTTTTTCTCTAAGCAATGCTCCATGAAAAATTCGTTTGAGATTGCCGTTCATAAACACAGGTACAACATGCACGCACACATTTTTTCAAAACAGAGCTACAAGCACATTCATACTACACGCAAACACTTACTCAAACAGCATACACGAACACGGGTGGTGCACAATGGCAACAAAAAAACAGAACGTATGCTCGCGCTCAACAACATTCGATATGGACGAGGTAAATCTGAACATAATTAACACATTAACAGTTACAGCAGAACAGAAAACAGAATTGTAAACAAAAGAAGGAACGACAAATCGATATCCGATCTAAAATCACATAAACGTCAAAAGCTCGAACGAAGAGGCGAAGAAACAGTAGAAGTTCCTGCATGTTACTAGTTTCAAATAACAGAAAATTACCACAAAGGATAGCCGGCAGCTTGTATACATGCGCACCTGCCCAACCGACTTGTCAGACTGTACCAGTATATCTTATCGAAACGCACACCCCACCGATAAACGTATAAAGTGGTGCGCATCACAAGCCGTACGCATTAAATAGCTGCCTGCGTTGTATGTCTGACAACTGTCGGGTGTTTGATCGAAAGTCGGTGACTAAGCTCCCTGTTATTCTGTCCCCAGTTATTTTTGTCTCGTTAGTCGTTCTTCTTCTTACGTTCGAAATCTTCTCGGTATTGATTGCAAGTGAACCTTACGAAGATCGATACGACCATTGGAATTACACTCGCGGAAAATCACTCCTCTCACGAACGTTAATCTCGATATATTACTAAAGCTTGATATCGTTCACTTGTCGAAGCTTGTTCTCGTGCAGTTTCTTCGTCCTTGTTTCCAACTGCTGTATCTTCCTTTATGTGTTCCTTGGTTTCACTTGCGCTTTATCGCTCCGCCATTATGTGGCTTATTGTACTTAGTCGTGTTGACATGAATCGTTGATCTCCTAACCTACAAATTTGGTTATTTAAATATCGGGATTTTTTGTTAGTTTCTTCTACTTGGTTTTCTTGTACCTTAGCATCTTATCAATTAGAAAATTGCCAATACGACCGTTTTCCCTTTCGCATGGGAACCGGTTGCTTAGCGGGCTTAGGTTTTATAGACACTCGCTGTGTCACAGACATGACCATTCTAGCTCCCGCCTAACGAAAGACGTCGCGATTAGACTGAGCATAGCTGGAAGAATCACTGGACTTTCGAGATTAAGAGTATAACCCAAATAGGATGTGCACAGTCCACATGGATGAAGTAAAACGCAAAGAACACACTTTCGGCTCATTCATCCGATCTCTGTACGAGCAACTCATGCCACAAACAGGACATACAAAAAGTATCTGATGCCTTCGTTCGCTGACGAGGGTAAGTGGAAATCCATGAAACTATATCTATCGGCTATATTACTACACCTTCATCATCACACCCATTTATCCTCTATCCGAGATCTCACGCTTGCGCTCCCCAAATCTGTGAAAGTGTTTATCACCAGTTTGTATTCTTTTTAATTAGAACGGCTTTATGTAAACTGAACATAGCTCACAATTAATCGCGTTCACTTTTATTAGACCTCGTCAGTCGTGCATATTTTTGTTACGGCCGGGACTAGAACTTCGAGGGGTCATAGATTGGAGTCAACGTCACAGTTCATTTGTCTCCTCTCGAGTTGATTGGATAAGGTGAGCATTAGTCACGAGCAAATGCGGCTGAACGCTCCCATATGATGACTCACTCGTGCCTGATATGAGGTCATTGGGGCAGTGGCTACATGGTTGCCTCATAACAGCGTTGTCGGAGGTCTATTCCCGGCCTTGGTGAGGGTATGAACCACTGACGTGCTCTAGTAAGAGCGAAAATTGGGTCTAGTGCTTCCTTTCGAAAGGGGCTATCCGGAAAATCTATGAGAATGCGACAGCTGCGATCAGTTGCCAGTGATGTTCAATTCGTACAAAACCAAATCTCCTATTACACATCTGTATAACTAGGCTGTCGTCTCTGTACGAATTGGGACACGAACGAACAGCAGACGTCAATTTGTGACATCATACGTGTACAACAGAACTTCGAGTGTGAGGTGTTATTCTAACCGAGTCGTGTTAAGGGACATCTTTAGCACAACCGTGTAGGTGATTGAGCTTTACATCACGAGAAGGCATGCTCTGTCTGTGTCACACCAATCAGCACTGCCAGCTCAGTATGTGTTGGCTGCTGCAGGTCTCGATGGATTAAAGCTGGCTTTTGATAATTGTCACAGTCTAGGACTGACGAACAGCGTTCATCACCAGTGTTCGCATGTTTCATCTTACCTAAGCATCTCGTAAAGAAAATGAGTGTCAACTTAAGATGTAGCTGCGAATCGGACACTACAATTCTCACTAGTAGAGGCCCAATTGGGTAAAATCTGGACTTCGGGTGGATTCGAACCAGCGATAGAAACAACATGCCCAGACGCAGCAAATGCTCTACCAGCCTATCGGACTTACACGTTTGCACGCTTTTGTGATTACGGACTGTGTACCAGTCTGTCAGAATCAGAAGAATATTTTGGTCGACTTCTAGTGCTAAATAACCCCAGCCAACTTTTGTTGATGAATAGCCAGCTCGATAAAACAAGTCCACCAACATGTAACATCAGGTGCTTAAATCAGAATTAACTATGCCGCCGTTGATAGGAAAACTACGGTCAGCTCAGAAGTGGAAGACGTGGAAAACTTCACGGAGAAAGAAACAGATACGACCCAGATCATACAAGGATTCACCTGTTCAGTGTCCCACTGAGACAAATTATGTGCGCACAAAATGTCCTCTACCATGAAGTCAAATGATTGTCTGTTGAATTACTTGACTTGCCGGAAAAACCACTGACATATCATTGTGCTAATGATACTCTTGAAGTAGTGAAAAATTCACGATATGTCTCTGTAAGGCCACACAATTTTGTCCGTTGGAATCGATTTCCTGTACATTAATTTTCCACTTCCCAAAACGGTTTATTACCTATGTGATGTCTTTGGCTAAAAAATTTCCATCCCTTAGCTCATTTAAAGCTCTCGTTGCATGCATCGCCACTGCTACATGACGTATTGTTGGGATGTCCATGAGGATCGCGGGTGACGGATGTTTTTGGATTGATAGGGCGAAAGTACTGTTGACACAGCAATCTCTAATGAACATCATGTTAATAATAGTCTTCTACTACCGAATGTTCACTGTTCCCATAGTCTTAGTAATGTTTATCATAGTCTTTCTGTGTCTCACGAACTGATGCACCACAACTGCCTTTCATTTATAAGCAAAGCGCCTATTCTGCACACATTGATGACACATTGTAACCAAAATGGCCTACCGCAACTTGACCTGAAATGAACACTGCTTCCTACTGCTACATTTTCGTCATTTGCTTGCAAACGTGCTGTGCGTATTCAAAACGCACTTTCGCATAACTGTGAGCACCTGTACCGCCGACACCGCTCGGAGAGACTGCCTATTTCTCACAAAAACTCCAATGGCAAGCGGGTATCTTGAAAAACGTGTTGTTCATATGACCAAAAAGTCCACTGCATTTTTTACGCAAACTGCAACTGGCTGCAGCTTTGTGATTTTTGGAAATGGTGGTAGATTTGGAAACTGAAGTTAATTGTTTTGTTCGTGTTGGTGTTCAAAATACAGACATTTCGTCACTATATGAGGTGATGTCTTCAGCGCTTGGGAGTTTGGGTGTGGGGATTGGGGACTTAGTGTTTTGCTATTTAAGTATGACCAGCTGGTAGAGAGTGTTAATGACGAGTTGACTTCTGCATTCAACGCACTTATTCGAAGACAACTTCGTTTAGTGCAATCTGCCAGGGCGGTAAACGATCTTACGCGAGTGTAATATTCACTAGGCACATCCGCAGTTCATATTTTGTATCAGTTCAGCTGCAGTTGTAGTGAGAGGTACGTCGGCAGAACGAATTGGCGCCCTTCATAACGAATGACAGAGCACATCTCAAAGGGGCTGGTTCTAGCGACAACCTACGACAATTCAACAGTTACTCGGACAATAAACAATTCATTCCCGTTAACTTTTGTGGACCATTTCTGTACGGTCGAACCCCGACTTTACAGGATTTCGGCGAGGTGGTGCCATCAAAATCTACTGGCTGTTTTTCTGTATACACAAAGAGTGTTAGTACATCAAATTAACCTATCGTTACTCCACTTTTATCTTGCTTTTGGTTGCTTTCGATCGTGTTCGTTCAATTTTGCTGTATAGAACAAGGACGTGCACCATTTGTGCGGAAGATACACATTATTAATCGGTGTTTGGTCACTTGTGTCTCCGCCCGTATGAACTAGGCTGACTGTGAGCAACGCGACAGCCTATCGGCGCGTATTCGGGAAATGTGCGAGTTCGTGGCTGATAACCCAGGTAGGGGAAATGCGCAATCTTCGCTGGTTGGATCATGTACTCCGTTTGCCGACGGAGTGTATGCCGCACCGCTGATTGCTCAGTATGGCTAATGATGGTTGGTAGAAACCCCAAGGTGGCCAACCGATGAGATTGTCATGAGCTGTGATAAAACTTTGTTAAACAGCACAGATGTGACCCCAGAAGTTGCGGTTTCTGTGTTTTTTTTTGTTATCTCCCTGATTTCAGTGCTGTGTTTCTGTGTCTTCTGTCGCCTCTCAGATTGAAGTAGCGTTCGATTAAAAAAGCCACATTTATGTGTTCCTTCTACCCTTTATCAGGGACACTGTGTACGCGGGTGACGTGCATATTGGACGACGAGTGGGTAGGTCTCATGTGAGCTTTTCGTTCCGTGCTGTTTTGTTATTTTTGCCCGTTTAATGATCTTATCTTGAGTCATCCTGCCCGTATTCCAAGCACACTTTCACCAGTTATCAAGCTGAGATTATTGCATGAGGTGAGTCGTAGGCATGGATCTCATGTGAATTAATCTGAAGATACTATACGTGAATGGCTTGTCTTGTGGTAAGCGAATATTATATTCTTCTTTGCTATTGAGCGCGCGTTGGTTTTTGCGTCGCGTGGTGCCAGTCGTCTCGTAGATAATGGGTTTGGGAGATGATATGTTCATTTTTAACAGACCAGAACTTCGCTTGCGGTAGCAAAGTAGTTTACACTGAGGGGTTGTTCACTGTAGGGTTGATCGTGCTGTCCTACTTAAGGTGACACCTCACTTACACATAAGGGTCAAAAATTTGCTTTCCGAGCAAGAAACAATAATAAAGATCGTTGGCAGCGATCATTCAGACTAACATGATCAACCCATCGTACACATGAAGTGCGTTTTTCACTGTCACTGACAGTTTGAGAGTCTACGCACTCCATGTTCAGTAAGGTCAACGCATGTTTAACTGTCGGTGCATTTTGAACTGCATGCAACGATGGTAGTTACCAATGGTGAGCTGATGTCATTGTGTGCAGGCGTGCGTTAAGGTTAGACAAACCACCCATTAATTGTTGACAACATGTTTCGTGAAGCATGATACATCCAATCCTCCCCGTAGAATAGATCGGTCACAATGCTCATTCCAGATGCCTGATCGTCTATCCGTCATACCCCGAATTTTCCGCCACGACTAGGAAAATCTCAATGACCACTGTTTTCCGTTCTTCTTTACTTCTTTTTCAGTGTGTAAATTCGAAGGGGAAACATTTGTTGGCTCTATATGTATACCAGCGTTAGCCTCCCGTTTGCAGCTGCTTGAAATAGTTGCTTATTAGTTTCAGGGCTGCTCAAGTTTCCGAATCATATTTTATCATAGGAACCTTCAGTACTATCCAACATCCTATTGGTTCACCCTTTTGCACATGGTTCACTTGATTTAGCTGATGTTAGGGTCCTTGCGCAGAACTACACGCAATGAACCTTTCATTTATTCACAGCTGGTACAGTAAGAAGAGCTCTTCATCAGAACACTGAAGAGGTATGTTGCGACATGTTTACATTTCAGTCACGAAAGTGGAACGTGCAGAGACAAGCGATAGATGGTCATACCAAGTAACAGATAGTCAGGGCCACTTCAACCCGATACGTTGCCTATGCCACTTTGGTGCTCAAAATACTAGCTGTTGAGTTCGGATAAGTGTTGCTTAGCTAAAATTCAGTAATTTCGGATTCCCGTCGCTCAGTCATACCCTGACTAAGATGGATTCGGCGATCGTAGCCACAGTCGAATACTCCAATCTGTGCGCCGAAAATCAGTGTGTAAGCCTTGCACCTCTCATGATCATCTGTTCGCAGATCACCTGACCATTCTCAGTCGTAAAACCCATGAGCCCTATCAGAACGTTATCGTGTGTATATCGCATTTTTCGTCCACACACTTGGATGCGGTAGCACCTGATTAATCTGCAATCCGCACTCCATTTGCATCGATACTTATTTCACCGTTCTACAGAAGAGGATATGTGCTTTGTTTGTTCTCGATGAAAATGTACCTTGACTTTTTCATGAGTCTTAAGACTGTAGTAATAATGTTCCACAATGAGGGCTTCCTGGTTTATTTTTGAATGATACCGAAAGGAACGCACGCATCATGTACTGTGTTTCTTCTTGTTATCGAGATTGTATCTTGTTTTCATTTTGCCCCAGTACGTTACACGTCCGGATCCAGTTTGAAGCGATTTCCAGGCAACAGTATCTCTTCCATTTCCGGACGTGGCAGTCTACTGCGTGCGAATTTGGTAAACTTGGGAGATCAGCTGATTCGCACCTCTATGGATTCTGGCCGTCCATATTCTGTGGTTGCAGGCAGTCGGCCAAACAAAGATAATGACTGGCGTTTAACGGCTTCCGATACAGATCCCGTAGTACCTGTACTCGGGTTGTGGACACCGTTGAAGTCGCCTTCGCCTTGCGGACGTTTGGCGGTCTTCGGAGATGCGGATTGCCTGAGTTCGACACATTTAAATCAGAGTAAGTTCCAGGTTCTAGCCACATACATTCTGAGACTTTTGCTTGATAAGACTGTCAAACGGACCTACTATTTATCCTAGATCACTAGCTCCTGTGTGTTGTCGCAAGGTGTCGCCGGATTTGTCCCCTCGTTATACATAGGTTAATCCGTGCAACTAAGCCCGTGGATAATATGTTCCGTTTATTAAGCGAGTTGATTGACATTTCATAGTTGCTTATTAATCAGTTGTAACGCAAATAAAAACTTTAAGCGGTTATTATTTGTTTTAACGTAATTCTCGTTCGCTTTCGCTTCAACTTTGCAATGGTACGCAAAGTTCATATTGCGCAAAATCCAAAAAATAACGATAGCTTATGAGAAACGAAGCTTCGACGTGTTTCTAAGGTGTGGACAACGCAAACGAACATAAACCAATGATTCAGTAAACCATGGCAATAACATGTGTAGCTGGATACGAGCAGTAACCTATTTGCGATGCGTTTTACCACCTTTTTCGTTCAACTACATTATCTCCTTGGTTTTTTAGCCGGTGATGTTGTAAGACTGATTTAACTGTGACCGATTTACTGAAAGGGGAGCTGTCTTGTATCGCAGAGCAGACCATCTTGATTGTAGTGACACCATGTGTACTCAGGTGTGTCTTATATTTTGCTTATCGATCATGGCATCACCATCAATGGTTACATTACGCGGAAGATGAGTCGTGTATTACCACAATAATATTCTTACTCCATCCCAATTTGCTGGACTTCATCCTGAAGTGGTTTCTATGCTTATTGTTCCCCCATATCTACGTCGCAAAAATACTAGGAGACCGTGGTATCTAGAGGAAAAATAGCCACGACATTGGCGACGGAGTACGCTGCAGGGGACGTGGTGTTAGTCCTAGTTTTCATTCATCATAACCATCCAAACAACTATGAAGTGGTGGGCAACTTTTGGAGTCAACACTTAACAGTCTTCACATGTTACAAAATGCGTTTGTTTTATGTTTGACTCATGTACCAGTTATGATTCTCTTTCTCTTTTCAAATCTCATCTCTTTGATTCCTCTTCCCATTATCCTCACCATTTCTGAGAAGAAGCCGTGTTTTTTCGACATGGATTTTTTGTTCTGCTCCGTGCTTAGTTTCTATCTTCCAACACAGTATCGGATATTCATACATGCAGGTGTCTTTTCTGGTCCTGTAAAACTTCTGTGATTTCAGTGATACTCATATTGGTTACAGTAAGTAGCTACAAGTGTCGAACTAATCAATACTGAGTAGAAGAAAGCAGCAGTGGGAGAAATGGCGTACCGTTTGTGGCGATAGCGAGTGTCCGCGAAAAAAACACGTGCTGTTATTTATGTAACCGATCAACATAATTCACTCTACTGGAAGAAAGCACAGGTGGTGGAAAGAACGAGTTGTATTTTTCAGAGGGTTCGCTTTGAGTTCGTGGTGACAAAATGTTAGCATGAGTACAACATACGGAAAACGTGTGATCTTATAAAATATTAAAGCATCTTGCTTGTAAACAATAAACATCTTACTTGTGTGTACATATGTTCACGTATTTTTTTTTCGAAATCTATTGCAGTCTGGTGACCGTTGATAGCAAATGGATTAAGAAAATGAACTGATATGTAGGTTGACAGATTTGCTGTATTAGATGATAGTCATTTTCAGTAAGTGTTGAAGAAGCTTACTCCGGTCAAATGAGTCGTTTGCAGTCATGCTAAGTCTGTTTCATAGATTGATACACGGGTTCGAGTTTGGATACCCACTTCATCTGGTTCCAGTCAATCTATCTGTTGCAGTATCAGTCAGGCGTCCGTTGAGTTGAATGACAGTCGTCAGAAACCGGCTGTAACATTGCTCTTTAGAATTCTATCAAGTACCAAGAACACAGTAGAAGTATGAATTTAACAAGATTTCTGTTAAATGGGAATCTAACGGCGTTTTAAATCGACCTTTGAAGGGGCAGCAACGACTTGAGAAGGAGGGTCGTTCCAGTGATTGACAACTCTGTAAGAAAAGATTTGCTGTCTAAAGAATATTTTAAGGCTGAGCCTGTAAAGCTTCTTGTCAATACTCCTCCGACTGCTGTCAATCACTAAGATAAGGATCACTGATGAGTAATCGGAGATTTGGGTAATTTCCACCTGAACATCACCCACAATTGATCGCAGTTTTCGTATTCCCATAGATTTCCCAATCGGCCCCTTTCGAACAGCGGAAGCACTAGACTCGAGTTTCGCTCTCATTGGAGCTCGTCAGTTGTGCATATCCTTGCCACTGCCGGGACTAGAACTCCGGCCACGCTAAGATAAAGAACTGCTCCAAAAGTTCTACGCTAAAGAAAAAGTGCATGAAAATTAAGTGACCGATGATTCATCGAAGCTCAACTGGGTGCAAATCAAAAATTTAAAGCCGCGATTCATAAGCTACATGTCACAAGCCAATAACCAGTCTGGTAGCCGCGCAATAAACACACCCAGCAGCAAGTATGTCCTTCTTCAAGCCAGTACACACCACTTGACTAGTGTATTCAAGCAACGATACTATATAAGCCACGTATTTTGTATGAAACGCTCTTATCTATGCGGGAGAAGGTCCATTTTGTCATCCCAAGAGTGTCAGACCTCTTTTAAACGGCCATTACGTGTTAGTACTCGAAACACAAGTTAGATGATATCTAGATGCTTAAATATTTCTTCAGCCCCATCTTCATGTTGTCTATTGTGGTTAATGTACTGTGAATCACGAAGGCATTACCAGAATCTAGCTATGTACCACTCCTAGATTTGTCAAGGTTGTTCATTATAGTTAATGCATTGTCAACCGATGAATAATTGGAGAGTTTCATTGTTGCAAATCAAACGTTAGTCATTAGTCCTGTCATCGAGATGAATGGGCAGTTCATTCTGAAAGAGAGCATTTTACTCTAGTTTTCCTCCTCCGGAGCTATTCTGCTCTGCATACTTTCATCCACACACGACGCAGAACTCTGGTCTTTTCTTGCAAGTCGTACATAACGACGAGAAGATATTTCGGCGAGAGAGATTGGACATGCACTTACAACTAGCGTGCTTTCTTGTTTATTATAAGTATCATAGCCGGATGACACGTTGTCAAACACTTTCCCACATACTGGGGAAGTTGCTTTCTAACTTTCCGTTGTCAACTAATTTCTCGTACTCCAGTTTGATGAAAACTGTTTGTCCCTCTCATTCTGTTCTCCGCCGTGTTGCATGTGAGTCAGATTGCTTCTGGCTAGTGGATGCTTTGCTGCAATTTGCCGTCAGTCTGTACGGACGTGTGCCTCGTCCACTTGCCGAGCAAATTGTGTCAGCCTCGGACAGCCATTCTTTAGATCTCATGACCAAATCCCCGGTCCGCTCAGCAAGTGAGTCTCTTATCTGCTTGTACTGTTTCGTTAACTTCCTTTTCAAGAATTCGCTAAGCTTTGTGATTCACTTCATACCGGTCTCTACTCTGTTGGCTCTCTTAACAACGCTGCTGTTTTTGAAGGCTGGCAATTGGTTCACGTGTTTTCACTATTCCTACTGCCAGCACGTTAGTATTCCGAAGTTATCCGTAAGGGCGATGTAGTCAGCAATCCGGTGTATTGATTGCTTCTGCAGTGCTTCCGAATTGTGCTTCAGGCGCATCGTAGTGTTTATTCCGGTGGAACGTTGGCTGCGTAATACACCTGTTTTCATCAAACCGATACGATTACGCATTGATTATCCTGAACAGGCAATCGGTCAGGTTTTCTACAATACAATGTAGCGCACTTTTCAGCGGATGTACGCCTGTTTCTAGTATCAGATTGCCGCGCAAGTTTCGTGCATACGCTTCGTAACAACCGCTACCCTCAGGTCTTGAAGCGAATGTTTGATACCGGTTCATTTAAAGTTTCAACCACTTGACGGAACACTGGGATTTTTGACTTTCTAGCCGAGTCAGAACAGCGAGTGCTGTGCCCAAGTGCAGATGTTTATTTTGACTGAGTCACATCTCTTCCCTCCATCATCACTGACTTACCGTTGTCCGTTGGTGCTTATCGACTTAACTCTACTAGAAATCCTGGTAATGTAAGGCCTCGTGCGATGTTGATATTTCAGCATAACGTTTCCTGTGCCACTGTGTGCCACACTGCGCTAATGTGAACAGGAGTCTTGGGACTCTGGTACAGTATGGTGCGAGATATACGTTGGCTCGAAATCATCATCATCATCATCATCATCATAGATAGCAATACATCAGTGGTTCACACTGATGCTTAACGGCCACACAACCAAGAAGAGGAGAAACTATATTTGGGGAGAGAGAAAAAAAAGAGGGCGGAGAGGGGACCTAATCACTAAAAATAGCAACGTCTACGTTCAAACATACAACATCAACAACAAGTCACATAATAACGGTATCGAGACGTGTACCTGGCTTATAGCCTGTTTACATTTCGTTAGTATGGATGGACACAGCTCACCTCTGGCTGCAGCTATAAGGGCTTGAAATGATGTTTGTAATGCTTATTGATGTTCCGTCTGAAACGGGCATTCCACGATCGGTTTCGTCCTTGTGTGGACTCGTCAGTTATACCTAACCTGAATGGAGGATTGAATCGGTTGCTTTCGGCGTTAGGAGCTAATGCTCTTATCCGCTGGGTTACCAGTAGAAGTACATACAAACACCTCCGTCACAAGCGATGCTCATAGTATTGGTGACTGATTGGATAAGAGCGCTGGCTTGTAACGCGAAAGGTAACCGGTTCGACCCCCTGGTCAGGCTATTTCTACCTGACGAGTCCAAACAAGAACGACACCGATCGTGGGATGCCGGTTTGCGAGTCAGCATCAAGAAACATTACAATTATCAAGAGATCTTAAATTTGCGGGGCGTAGTTCTTAGCCATCTTACGGTAAGTCCTGTTTGGCTGTTTTTTGTTACTCGGTTGTCCGAGAGGTCATCCGGTTCTGTGTTATCCTATCGTTTCCCTCCGACTTTTAATACTGTTTGCAGCCTCCGCGTTACATCGACTGAGCAACGTGATCCGTTCTGATCGTTCATTTGCTCAACTACCAAACGGCAATCTACCCGCGGAGGCGTATCGTACTCTACCCTTGTGCCCTACTGTGATTCCTGGTTCCTCCAGCCCTGCCGAGAATGTTTATCCTAACGAGTGAGTGTTGCAGTAGCACGTACTGTGAGTTATATGTTTTATGTTCACGTTGACATTTCTTTCCAGCCGGGTCGGTGCATATGAGCCATTTTTCATTGACAGCAGTACAGTGTGTTTTAAATCGATGGCTGTCTTCTGCTATGAGAAGAAAACGGTCCTTTTGAACATACTTAAGTTCACCTGGACAGAATTAAATTAACACGAAATCTGAAATGGTTGGTTGTGATACGTGCTTTGCTTAGCTTGGTCAGCCAATCGACACGTCGGTAGTTTGTCACGCAACAGAAGAGGATGGAGGCGCTCCATTACAGTTGGATAGTACACGAGAGTGCACCGTCTAAGAAGCTTCAGGCCAGACCTCGATTGTTGGTGCGTGTGTACTCATTAACAGCACGTGCAATTGATATGCTCAAATGCGGCGAATCTACTATCTTGCTCAACTGTTGGAAGGCACTTTCGAGATCCGTGGGTGCTTTCTACATCCAGCGGTAATTGACATTCATTCCTGCGCTATCCCACTGGATCGGAGTGTATAAATCCACGCGACAAATATGTAAATAAATTTATCTCTGTCACTTTCGAATCCTCATATTTGTATCTTGTCTATTACCACCCTCTATTCGATGTTTGTTTGACCCGTTTTACTGCTCTACATTAACGTGGGACGTGATCAAACCGGATTAACTTCTAATGTGCGTTTTTATCTTCTAGTCCTAGTCTTATACAACTTCTTTTGTTTCTGATAAATGAATTGAGAATAACACAACGTTATGAGCAAGTTGTAATACTCTACATTTTAACCACCTCGGGTGGCCTTCCTCAAGGGTGTTGTAATCGAAATCACACTAGCAAAGCAACAGAGGTCACGTGGGATTTGCCGTGGTTAGGTCAATCTGCGCTGAAACTGAATTGGTTGATCGAATCGTTTGCCCATTAGGTGGGGGTAAGACTGATGTAGATAAGATTCGTTTGTGTCTGTTGTTATTTATCCACCACGCCACACTGCAGACAGGGGTTTGCTATCATTGCGATTAACACAAGCGTGTTGTGTGTAAATGGTGAGAGCTTCAGCGCAGCAGCGCTCCGCTGGGAAGGCAGACCACTGTGAATCACTCGAGTATTACAACTTGCTCAAAAACCTTGTGTTATTCTCAATCCATTTATCAATACCATGTTAAATACGACGCCCAAACTGTTTGATTTCATTCGTACAAAATTTGGTGCGGATATCTTACGATTGATTAATAATCGAATCGCTTTGGCGAAGAACCATGCCAACTGGGTCGTGGATGATATTTTAGTTTTTACTGATGAATGTGCTATTACTTCATTTTATCACCATTTGACCTCCCTTCACACAAGCCTCTCTATGTCTTATGAGGTGGAGGTTAGTAATTGCTTGCCGTTCGTAGACATTCTCATAACCGGACGTCAGGACGGTACATTGCAACGATATG
>JTDE01021184.1:70909-89406 GCA_014338405.1 Paragonimus skrjabini miyazakii | reverse complement strand
TGTGTACCATTTATATACGTTGCATGTTGTTATATATTTAAGTTAGGCGGTCATTTCGTTTTATTGTATGTTGATAGCGAAGTTGTGTAGAACGCACATTGCTCATATCAACTCTGTGACGACGTTCAGCAATTTTGTCCATCGTAAATGTTTTAGTCCTTTCCATTTGTAAGCTTTGTGTCTCATGTGAAACGGCTTGGAAAAGAGCCGACAATCCCAGGAGTACAAGTGCACAACCGCGTATGCGAACACTCGAATTCCATCAAGATAAAATATTCAAATGTGTAACGACCCCAACTGTTTATTGCTTACTATGTTAGAGTTACGATGGCTATCCGTACCCTTTTTGTTTCCAAGTTTTGTATCTGCTTAAAAATTTGGTTGAACGAGTATGGCTACCGACAAGTACCACGCGTACGCGAACGTACGACTCACGCCGCGCGCCCCTCTATCATTCCGCTCTGTTATCATTTCATCTTGTTATTCGCCTTCTCACGTCAATTTCGCGTGTTGACAATATACTTCTTGTTTACTCGTTGCGTTATTCTAAATCGGCTGTCTTTGGTTCGCCTAATTCCACAAGACGGTACTTTCTTGGCGCTTACTTGTATAACCCACCAACAATTATTTTGTGTAGGAAAAATTCACTATTGTCAAGTAGCAAGGCGGATACCTGTGTTATTGCTCATAAATGACTCTGTTTAACTGATGAACACGAATCAAACGACGTTCACTGTCAGTCTTTTCTATTCGTCTGCGGGTTTTGTAGTCACACGGTTTCTTTCTCTGTTCCCTATACGTTTCGCGCAAAGTCGTATTTAACTATCTTTAGTGTTAACCGCATTGTCGGCATAATTTGTAAATGCGTTTATGCATATCACGGTGATGTATTTTTAACTGTTCCCTTATTGCATTCAATAAAATAATATTCATTTCACTCAGTTTTCGGAATATTCCGGAATATTGCTAGCCCATTGCGCGCAAGGTGTCTGCCATCAGCTCCGCTTGAATTCGTGGCAGCAAATTGTGTTCCTGACCCTCGCTGAAACCGTCACAGTTCATGAGACACATGACTGCGGTCACCTAGTTGATTCAATCAAATTGTTTAAGATAGTGTTACGTAGTTCTAACCCAAATATGCTGGTGATTGGTGAAGCAATGCTAGTTAACAGGCAACATCGAGCGGTTTTGTATGTACAGACGCAGTTAACCTGCTTGCTATGATACTGACTGCACTATTAACGCACGAAAGACCAGAGTTATATGGTTTGTTTGTTTACACTTGTTGGTATGTGCAGCTTGTAGAAAATTTGCTTTTTTACTTCAGCCATTGATGAGAACAAATCGAAATGTTAACATCTCGCGACGAGCCATATGTGTTTGGATTAAGTTGATAAAGAGAATTCACACAGTTGTGATTAGTAACATATCACTGACAATCTTCACCTCAGTGGGTTTTGCACGATTCATTTCCATTTAGCTCCCTATTAGCCTAGTCCGCAATTACAGTGAAGGCACTCTCGGACTCTTCTCCACAGTGTTTTTTGCTCAGTCGTCTCCGTTCTAATTTGCTAATTGCTGAATAGTTGACGAAAAACGCTGTTATATGAACCATTAGAAATATAATCTTTCTACGAACCACAGCGATGGTTAGATGTTTCCTGCCTGTAGGTTCTTCGTGTGTTCCACTGTCCACTTTTAATCCGAAGAATGAGAAATATATCCACAGCGGACTGTACATTCCTCTGTGTACCAGCGACTTCTTTAAACAGACACTTAATTGGTGAATATTGTACAGGATCTAAGCGAAATACTTAGAACGTGTTGCAATTTTATGGATACATAACCCGTTCTCCCAGTGGCTACATTCCCATGGCCTGTTCATTCTGTTTCCTTACTGCCCCAAAATAAGCTAGAGTTGAGTACGATCCCCCTCCCGAACGATTCCAGAGGTGTTCAATCAGTTGTTTCAGCAATCGTCGGTTTCTCACGCTTTCCATTGAGATCCTGCACACACGAACACAGTCAGAGGGCGACGTTATGCTAGTCTTCTCATTTTTGAACGGAACAACTTGTTTTTTGTGTTCCACATATGATATCCCTTTGTATATAATTCTGAAGCTTTCGTTCATGATCAAAGCTAGGATCCCGAAAACACTTAAGAACGTTAGATCGATTTTTAAGAATGTAAGAATGAAATATGTTTAATACAATAATTCACAATTATTAATACGCACCCATATGGAGGTTGTTCGAGCATGATAAGCTTAGGGTCCAAACTCATCACCATAAAAACTGAGTTCAGTGGGAGTAAATGAGAATTTACATGTAACTGGCGCTTAGAAGGTCGGGAACAAGCAGGTTCGACCGTCAAAAGATGTAAACAAATCAAGTCTGTCATGTGATATTATTCAATATCTACAAAATAACATGTGGTGGCTTGAGGGATCAATGAACACGACATCCTTTGTGGCCCTTTGTTTGTTCCACGCTTTCCCGAAACTTCTTCGCCAACTTTTTGCGACCGATGGCAATCAGAGCAAGGTAGAGTTCGTTGACGGGCGATTTATCGGGTTCAACTCCATGCAACCAAATACTCATCAATCGATATCCGTGTTCTTTGTACGAAGACTTCTCTTCAGTGAGATAGCCAAAATAGAAAGAAAATATGAAAAATGAAACGAAATCCTCTCACCTTCATACTGAGTTGTATTCATTAAGAGTCATTGACCACCTGATGGAAAATATTGCTTTTCAAGTGGCTTTTGCTGTACAGTTTATCAATGCCTTAACAGGTTTGGAGATTATGATAAGCGAACTTCATGATATTTCATAAGAAACGGTTCATTTAGTTAGCACGTGTCTTGTGATTTCATGTGAGTACAGTTCATAGTTTGACGGCTATATTTTGTTTAACTCACCGGCCTTGCCGATTTATGTGACACAAGCCGAAACCAATTCCGGTCTTCGTCAGGCAAAAAAAGGATGCACATGACCATGATCAGAACTGGTTTATGCCTTCGATAGAGAGTATGACAAGGAAACCTGGTCTGCACAACTGCTAAGCAGTGCTGAGACATGGTCGAATGAGCGCGGGAGTGAATCTTTTCATGATGATTTTCGTCTGACAATAAGTAACTTTGTTGTCCGATAGTCACATGAACTTGACAACACAAACTGGGATAATTCTTTTATAGAAAAAGCTGAGATATCACAACGTATATGTGCCATATTTTAAGTAGTGGAAATCTGGGTTATAGCCGTGACTAATATCAACCGTTTGCACCTGTTTGCATTCGATATCTAGCAGGATTGTTAAACAAATGCTATTTTCTAAATATGGTGTCTTCTAGTATTCCCACGATGTGCTCATTACAATTCTGTAGATTGTTTCATTTGTTCTTACCAAGAAATACATTCTTCCTTATTTGACAACTACAGTCTACTGTCATTCTTTCTGCACAACTCGTGTATATAGTGCAGATCTTTTAACAAATTCCTTGCAGCTGATAATTAGTCGATTGGTTCACATGAACTGAACTTCATTCACGGCGATTACAGTTTTCACGTATAACTGAACTTATCACTCAGTTCTGTTTTAAGTGGACGCACTGGATTCGAATTCCTTTGTTGTCAGATCTTGCCGGCGGTGCATGTCCTTGTCACCGGCAGCATTTTAACGCAGAACTTGTTCTCATGGGACAACCATGTTTACCGCCACAACTATGACCTTGCAGTAGGCGCGTTTGACTAATCATCTGCAAACGCTCAGCCAAAATGGATATGTACTAGTGATGACATTTAATATGAGTGTCGCCTGAGTTCACCATTCATTTATGGGGACTGGGTAAACAACCCGTCTGAATGTGAAGGCTGAGACCAAATGCGAGTGATATCCAGCTCGGAAATCCTATGCTGTATTCCTTAATCATAATCAATCTGTAATTTTCTTCCCTGGTTAAGTTGGGTTTTTGAGATTTTCGTCTGCAATAAAACAGATTCTGATTCAATAAAAACTACAAGAAATAATGGGACCTTAAACGAATTAGCCTTCACTCATCCATAACTACTGCGTCTTTGTCCGAAAGGATCAAAGAACACCAACCAATCTGACTCGGGACCAGTTTGACCGAAACCATAAACAGCGCAGTAGTCCAACCTCTTGACGACACGAACGACTCAGTCGACCCCAAGTGAGACTTTCGTGCAGTTTAAAAATCTCGACCACCCACCCTAAACTGGTCATAAAAAGATTGCTAGCTATCGGGAAATCGATTGGTATTGCATTACGCTATCCGTTCCATTGTTTGTAAAGGAATTTCGTACAAGCCCTGCAGTTGTCTCGGTCAAAGGTCAGATCACTAGCTTCAATTAACAGCCCAACTTTACTCCCGACTACTGTGTCCTAACTGTTATTTACCTTTAAACCATTCATCACTATCACCGGTGACTAGTCGTTTTAATGGTTCAAACCGATTAGTTGGAATTCCTTATCCAAACGTACACACTAGTGTTACTGTGTTTTAGTTCCTTCAGTTTTTGAGATATTGTTCTAATTTTGTTGAACATATGACCAAATTGATTTGGTGAACAGTTGTTCGTCATCGTAGCCTTCAACGATGCAGTGGGAAACTTTGTTAAGCTACAGAACTGACTGAAAGGTTAGCTAATTCTCATCTGCCGCGGAAAAAACTGTGTACAGAGTCGGACAAACAGTTAGGTGGCATGAGCTGCAAATGGAGGCCAAGAGGTTTCGTTCTTCAGTCGTAAGTTTATTTATTATGTACGTTTGCTAGTTACTCAATATCGGTCGCCCTGGTAATCTATACCGAAAACCGGTGAACCATTTATCCGCCTAATTTACACGGATTCCTGCAAATGAATATCACATTCACAATCCCGTAAACGGTCGAACCAAGAATGAACTATACAATCCTCTCAAGTTTGTTCATGAGGGGGTGGTGCCTCCATTGTCATGTTTTTATTCGACTATACCAACTTTTAGTTTCAACTTGTTGATGCTCCCAACGACGTGAAATTTTTTCATCTGCCGGCAAAACGTTTAGGAATACCAAGCTCAATCATAAAACAAGTCTACAGATGTTTTATGGGTCTGAAATCAGGTGATCGAATGACCCAAGTTAAGTAGTTGATATGGTGAGGTTACTAGAAATTAGTCAAAAGTTTGTACCGGTTTGCACAGGAACCATCAGCCTGATAAACCTGCCCACATAGATATAGAAACATGTAGATATATACGAAACTATCACTTCACTCCTATCGAAGTAACCTCCGGTTTGCTGAAGATGCGGAAGTCGGTCGATTCAATTCAACCTTATGTGTCCGGAGTTAGTTGTTCGTGAAATGATTGCTCCCTGAACTCAGTGACATTTCTGGACGACATAATTAGTTATTTACACTCGAGATGTCTGGAATAAAAAGCGATTCATATTTTGTAAATTTCACACTCATGGGTCAATACGATCACATGCCCTCACGTGTTCTAACTGGTTAGTTCAAGATGGTTGCCATGTACCTAGATAATACGTAGGGACACACGCGCCGATACTCTCGGCTGAATAATGGAAGGCTGACTAATGACAGCCCTGAGGAGGGTGGCTCATGTGGTACCTGAAAGCAGGTGACATATATAGGAGTTCTGACCACAATCAAGCACTTTTCCATGTTGTTTCCGTACACGCGCTTTTGTAAATGTGTGCTACACTAACTTAACAGACTCTTGGTAGCCAGTACTTCATCAGTGAAGTTCACTACTCGTAGGGACTGCCTACACTTAACCATCAGGCTGTATTCTTCAGTTCATTCCTTAAGTTCGTCACACTTGTACCATCTTAACGACTATTTAAAGTGCCCGGAGTTTCGGTACGCGCTCGATGGGTGTCTTTTTGGATATCACTTAGTGGGCTTTGATTCATCTCCTCTTTTTCATTTAAGTGTATTTGGCGTTGCCTGCAAACCAGGCCGGAGAAAAATGCATGCTTCATTCTGAAACATTCTTAGAGATGTGTCAACTCGAAACATAAATTCGGACAATCAATTTTTTGAAGTGTGTTCAAATTACAGCATCATCATCTGCTCGCCGAACGAATTAGTTTTGCACAACAGAACTAACCACTTACGAGTAGACATCCGAAACAATTCAATGGCGATCTCAAACTCAAGTGACGTTCGTGATCAAGCAACCAATTACTTGCATCCAAATAACCGTTTAATAAACTGATCAGAACTAATAAATTACTACTTGTCTCCTGGTATTCGATCGCAGCGATGTGTTCTGGTCTGAAACCCCAATGTTGACCCAATGACTTCCAGTCTTCCGGTTTCAAATGCTTGTGCGCTATTTCAAACAGGAGGATCTTCATTTCTTCTGCATGTGGCTGTTAAGCAAAGGAGGAGAAGAAACATTAATTTTCATAGTTAATAAATAGCAAATTCAAGAATCAAAATATGAAAATTGGCAATACGTCAAAAAATGTCAAGGACCGTCAAAGCTCTAGTCAATTGTAATAGCACAAATTCCTCCTTACTGAGTCTTAATCGAGGTGTATCTAACACAAATCCCTATCAGGGAAACTAGTGCTTATATACATTTAAAAATACTGACCAAATTGTGACAAATAATGGAAGCATATTATTGTTTAACCTGGCAGCGAATACGCCATTATTCTACTACAGAGTCTGAATAGTACAAGGAAAACATGAAGTTCGCTGGATGACTTTATTTCGAACATTGAAAACGTCTAACACGAAATGAAATAAATGGACGGTTAGCTGAAGCTAAATGATTAATTACATAAAGCTACCTTGTCTCTGGCTGGGAAAAGCAACGTAAGCGTCACGGAATTGTTCTGTCCATTTTGGCATAAAACGGAGACCTGTGGACAGCGATTAACAGAGTCCCAATTAATTTGTCCAGTTTCCTCCATCTGCAAACGTTGATCACACGGAACAACGAAACAACTTCGGCTGTGTGTACGGTCCTAGCCAAACGTCCAGCGAATGATCGGTTGTCAGTTATTCCCTAGTATTCATAATAGTACCTGAGACGACGGCCCTCGCCAAGGTGTTATCGCACACCATTTGTAACCATAAGAAGGCTGTTGGTGGCCAGATATCTCCTTCAACTCTTGTTATATAAGTTGTAATATAAGTTGTTATATAAGTGTTATATAAGTGATATTTAATGTAAAGCATATGAAACTGCTGCTGAGTCTTCTGAGGTTATGGCTGGACAGTCCTTGTGCCCTTACCTTAAACAGTAAACATTCCGTTAAAAAAACAAAAATCCTGTCGAGATCTATGGCTATTTCCTGTTCAGGCGACCACATTTTATTAAACCGTGGTTTGCCCCGTTATATCACTGAGGACTGATGGGGGCTGTCATATTCACAAACGTAATTCTCCCAGACGATTCAAATCCCATCCTGCTAAATTTAGACGTCCCGCTGGACAGTAGTTTCATCCACTAAACGTTTGTTCAACCCGGTCTATCAATGTAAGTCAGCATACGAAGCGTCAGTTAACCCGTACTTTGCTCGCATTTTGCATAGCAATACACCTGTTCTGTCTCTTTTAGTAAAGGATTAGTTTTGTAGGTACAAGCCTAGGAGTTACTCAGCTGTTATGACATGGATGCCAACCGTTGCACTTACATTCAGATTTACTTCTCGGCTATTCCCCTTGGAACGAAAGTACTGGATCTGAGTTTCGCTCCAATTAGAGCTCGTCGGTAGTACACATATATTACGACAGTTGTATAGCAAGTGGCCTAGTAAGTCTACATTTTCCTCTTGTTTTGACTTCACTTGACAATCCTTGATCCATTGATTGTATCGCATCTTGCTGTAAGCTCAATCACTGAACGGGTGGTTAAATTGATAGAATTCGTTTCTTGCAAGCAAGTCAAATTACTCCGGCCAGCATGCTCTACTCATGTGACTAGATGGTGTTCCACTACCGAACGTCTTCATTAATCTTCATGTGAACGTAAGTGAATATGGTTTAGTGTTTAGACTGGCCCGGCAAATACAACGTGTTTATTACGATCTATACAGATTTCGGCAGAGAGTACTAGCAAACTTCCTTCAAATAGATAAAAAGGATTTGGATGTGAAAGCGCATTGCATGATACTTCTAACCTCCTTGCCCCGCGAATACTCATAATGACAACGAGGGAACTTGGAAACCTCAAGGTCGTAACAGATTCTTTGAACACACGTAGCGCAGGTTGCATTGAACTGATGGCGGTTGACTATACTGAAGCGCGAAAACAGACTTCGAAATTTAATGCACTACTGACGAACTCTGATATGAGTGGAACTCTAGTCTAGTGCTTCTTTTCGAAAGCGGCTGGCTGGAAAGTTTATCTGAATGCGTAGGCCGCAATCAAATGTGAGTGATGTTCGATTTGAAACTCGAAATGCAATTGTTGGAATCCTCAAAAATTCCGCTGTTTTTCTAAAACTCTTAGAGGTAACACCGTTATGTTTGTCCCATCTTTACTTTCTAATCCGATGAAGTTATTTCACCGTAGAATGATCAGTATGAAATCGGCCTGTCTGTAGCACTTGTGCCCGAGGGATGAACAAAGTGTCTTCGTGTAACCAGTCAAGCAGCTGGCATTTCGAACTGATTACTTGTTGCAAATCCAGTTGAACTTGGTAGACGGCCTTTCACCTCCAGAACTCCAGTTTGGAATTACACGCTATTTTTGAGTAGTAATGAAAGACACTGGCAAGTTTTGGACCAGGTATCGGCAGCAAAATAATTTGCAACGTCTGTAAGACAACAACTTTGAATCCGCTTTGAGCCTGAAGTCGTGTGTTGTGTGGAACGTTCCGATAAGTGAACGGACTGTTTGTCATTGAGGTTTACGTTGTGGAATGGATTGTGTTTATTGCCGTTATGTGTTCTTGTGCTCACTGTTCTCGCTTATCTGGAACGGCTAGTTTCCACAGCGCACCGTTCTCTGTGCACAAAAATATGGTTTGTCTAGCTACAAGTAGGGCTTTGCTTACCGTTGGAAAGGAGTCAGCGAGGTTCAACACAACCTATGTCCACCTGACTCCAACAATTTCGACGTCTTCAGTTAGGCCGGTTGTTATACTCACGGCTTTGTGTAGCAGCACGACGGTTTAGTCTACCAATCACACGATATTATAATTATTTCCGGAAGTGTCACTTCTCACTTCAGTGGTTCACATTCTGATCAGGTTTTGCAAAACTGTCTCTGCCTCTTCATATCACCGACACTGAACCATATACCGATGACCCATTTTATCGCTGAGCACATAGATCATACCGATTTATTCCTTACAAAGTTTCGCATCCCTCCATCCCTTCAATTTACCATTTTCCTCTTTTCCTTTCACGTCTAACATTTGGTTTAGTGAACGTCATTTGCCGCGATGTCTTGGAAGCTATGGGACATGTGCTTTGTTCTCGTCTATGACTCTGGTACACGCATTATGTGGACAACAAGATGCAATGCAAACCCATAGCTTCAAACACTAAATTGGATATTCGGCCAATCGGGATGCCAGCTACCTGAAAACCTTACAAGTCGGTGAATGAAAATTGATTTGACATATGGGTTTCGTAGTGCCGTCAGTAGTTGAGGCAAACAAGCCCGACCTAATTTAAATGGACAAGCGTTGCATTCTGGTGATCAAGGATAATGCTATTTATATAAGCGTTATAAGATCCAAAGGAGAGAATACGAAAATTGTGTCAAGCGATGGCATACGTTCTACCTCATATGTCCCAAGTCGGGCAGTTATTGTACTACTTTTTGCCACATGACCATCAAGAACGTACATAAGGAGGTTGGCAGGAAATGTAAAAAGGTTACCGGTTATGAACCATAAAACAGTGACGAGACCAATCGATCAAATGCAAATGTAATAGCTTTTAAAAAATCTCAACAAGACGTACAGGGTCTAGCATATTGCCAGGCAACCACATCGGCTCGGACATTACAGACCTGACCAAGTGTGCCTGCGTGAATACTATGAATGTGGTGTATGGTTGACGCGGGTAAATGAATGATTGTTTGTGATCTCCAGCTGGACCTGTTTAGTGTCAATCAGGGTTCATATGATCAACGATGCGAGACGTCTGTCTGCCTTGAAACTTTAATTTCAATGTGAATTAGATTGTGCCTGAAGTAGATGGTTACGTCTTCGATAAGATCAGTCATTATCTACGGAACATTTTCCCTCTGCATTCTCTATCTACGGTTCATTCTTAACATTTTCGATATCCACGGTTTGAATTTGTTCGTCCTACTATCAACCATGGGCTCACCATCTTGCGGATTCCCAAATTCTCATCACTTATCCATTGAGCGCATCTTTTCCAATCTGGAAGGATCACTGCGGTTAATACTTTTTTTATTGAGTCCTACCATCTCCCATCTGCAATTTTCTGTGTTCTGAAAGTCTTAATCAGCTTCACTTCTTTTTTACCACTCATGCATTCAACTACCCACCACACTGTCTGTGGTTTTCAAGGTTGTCGCCTGTTATTTTTCCACTCATGTCCTGAACCTACGTTCATGTTAAGGTCAACTCGACAAGCCCATATATATGGTTATGTTAATGAACGTAGTGTCTATCCGAACGAACAGACAACAGTAGGCTCTCGAATAAATTGGCAAGTGTTTATAAATATTCTTTTGGTACACAAGTCACTGTGATAACGATTCTTATGGATGTTTCTCCTAAACGTCAGCGACCTTCCTGAAACCTCACATTTAGGTAGTCACGTCGTATATATGCTTAAAAACAGTTGGCTGGACCACTGATTTTTGCGTGTGAAGGTTTGATTACATAAGCCGGCTTATATTGCCGTCACTTCCTGGGCGCATGAATGAACTAGCATGCCCTAAAGATTTAGCTAGTTACAACACTACACAGGTCAGTAATTCTTGCCCTACTTAACACGGGATTTGAGGGCCTGATATCCCTTATTGAACCACGTTCTCCCAGTTTCCCTGTGGCATTAACGATAAGAAGCCTGAACCGTCGCCTACAGTGCAGAACTTTGGACTGTGGTATTCCGTGAAAAGATCCAAACTGAACATTGAGGTGTATCGGTTTAAAAGACCCAACGAAATCTGGAAATGTCTTCTAGTAAACCAATAGCATTTGCCTTCAAAATGCACGCTGGCCTCAAACAACACTGAAACGTAGGTAATGAGTATTAATTACGTACTGGGTAATTATAAGGTACCTTGTAAAAACTGCATACTTTTAACTATCTACAAACCAAAGCGAAGCTTTTCGTACACGTTATTCGTAGTGGTAAAATGAGACCTGTCGATCCCAATATGCATTTCACAGGAAAGCCCCCAAGAATGCTTGACTTTAAACAATAGGTGCTTTTGCCAAGCTAAGTTTAGTGCCAGCATAAAAAACAATCATGGAGGTTTTTCCTTCTAAGCAGACATCCTGCCATTAAGAACCAAATACTTCACATAGCCAGTACGACTGTGTTATAATCCTGCCCATTCCAAGTGGTCAGCTTTATTCGGCAACAGACGCGAGGAAAATTCCGTTCGGTAACTTGGCCAGACTTCGAAGTTTGCATAATTCATGTGATACTTCAGAGGAACCGAAGTAACCGACTGGAATGTTAAGAGTCGCATACAATCCGAGTAGTTTATGGACAATGGAGGAATCGAATGCACAAGGAGCAATTTATCGCCAGGAGTTCCGAAATTGATGGATCCACCTGGCATGAGGTTGTACGTACGCTCTCGAATACTCTCATCACTGCTCTTTTGTCCATCCGGTAAATGGAAGAATCACTAACAGAATAGGCGTTCCAACCAACTCACTTGGTTGAAAGTCATCAGTCGGAATTCATCTTGCACTTCCGACATATACTGCAGTCGCTGATCTCCGTCAGTTGTTCGTCTCGTTCCAGAGTTCGGTTCTCCTACACTAACGACAATCTCCCCATTAGGCAGGCGACGTTCTTGCAATACACTATATTGCGGGTTGAGAGCAGTTTCACTCATAGTTGTAAGCGTCCGCTCGTCTGCATTCTGTCTGAATAAAGTGGAACGATGTTGCATAGTTTCTCGAGTGGCGTAATCTGAGGTGGATTCTCGCAAGCCTGTGGGGTTGTTTCTCTGCCTACGCTCATCTGCGAGCCAAACACGGCTGGCTTCGAAGCCCAGTGACAAATCATCACTATAGGTGCGCGAGTTACTCGGAGAGTATCTAGGTTCAGTCTGTACCGGCGGCACAGGTTGAGGAAACATTTCGTATGGGTCAATAAAACTGCCCGCGTAAGGATCTGAGAATAATGATGCCTTGTCAGTGCCCATCTGGTTCTCCGGCGGGCCCACTCGACCTGGTCTGGGTGTTTGCTCCTTCACCGTGCTAGAAGTCTCCGTGGGCGATCGCGGGTCGTACTGAGAGTTAGAAAAATGAAAAGAACTATTACTGCTTTCCTGCCGTCGGTTTTCATAGGCACCAGGTAGATTGGCACTGCCAATCCAGTCACTGTTATGGTATACGGAGCTTTCCGGTCGATCGTATTGAGCAAGTGGTGAATATCGGCCAACATTCTGTTGACTACCTGAAGCCAGTGGGGTTCCTGAGATAATGGGCCGCTCCTGAAGACGAAGTACGTTTTGACGAGCAGCTTCTGCTACCGCCTGCAAAAAAAAGAAGTTGAATACAATGACCGGGTGTCTATTTCAACTGTGAAATTTCGACATTAGGATGTCATTGCTGGTGATTCAAAACCTCGGAAATTGGTCAGCATAATATCTTTATCTAAAGTAAACTGTTCAATAACACCAACTGCATCTAGGCCTCGTTTGTGTGAACCGCTGTTTAGCGGTGTTCTTTTTTGTATCAAATCTCACCAGATCGAATCGTTTATCCTCACGAATGATTGAACCTAGTTCCCAACACCGTTCTGCTGACACCCTGCTCAAGCTTACACTTTCACTGGGTGACACTTATGTCAAGTTGGCTTTCGTACAGTTTATCCGCATGACACTTTCCAATGGTCAGTCAATACTGACATTTGGTGCACATTTACTATAACTGACTCCAACAGGCCACTAATCGTATTGTTGTCTGCATTGTCTGATCAGGTGTCATTCATTGGGCGACATCTGAGGCAATGGTTTATTACAGTCTACTCGTTTAAGGTTCCGTACTCATACGGTCAGTGTACTGAACAGTATATTCTGGACTAATCAATTTTGGTCCACAAGCAACATTTCTCGAATATCGATATACGTTTTAGCATCTAGGGATGTTGAAATCTGAAGGGTCAAACTTACCGTTTCCTACCTTTAAGGGTGATTCAACCTTATTCGATATGGACAATCATTATAAGTAAATGCGAACGCTTCCTTCCTCTGTTGCAAGGTACAGTGCGTCACCATCATCCTGCATAGTTGAACAGCGGTGTGGTTAAAACGGTTTCACGCGTGATTCATGCTCATCTGACTGACCTTAACCATCTGTCAATTAGAAAGATGCTTTTCAGATTGTCTAACGAGTGCCAAGAAATCGATAAAAATTGTTGAGATTCCAAATGTTGATCGTTGTCGTAGCCATTAGCATCCGATTGCGCACCCCTGACCTCTGCGCTCAGAAAAACGTTTTGCAGATTCCTAACATCGCCTGGCCTACAATCAAGCAAGCTGACACTTTGGAGCAATGATTGTGTAAATGCTAGCAAGCATACAGTCCCTAACTTCTATTGACCGATTTTCCTACTCATCTCGATTAGTATTTTTTTATTTGTTGTGTTTTAGTTAGTTTGATGATGAAATACAGATGACAAATGTTGTGTGCTACCTTGTTTTTGTAATGATATATATGCATCTACTGATGCGGCTCGTTGTAACCCGTTTTGTTCGATTTCCAAGGAATAACGTAGACTTTGAAGAAGAGGAAGGGTAAATGGTTATCTTGGTCAGTGGGCCCGAAGTTACACATCAACAGACTATCATCAAGTTCATGGACTTAGTTCCCACTGATCACATACTGTGAGAATCCGCACTCTAGTTGCTTTCGTAATTCGCTCCTGAGGCGGAGGAAATGAAATTTTTCAAATATTTTAACATGTGGAACGCGATTAGTCCAAAACTGAAGTAACGGTTATAAAATGTTGAGTTGGTTGCCCATTCTAGCTTCAGCGCCAAGGATTCGGAGTTTTGCTACTCCAAATAGGTATTCCGCTAACGAAAAAGTGGCATCTTGGGGCCTGGTAATACTTGTTTTGGATGTACTGTAGACAGCCTATCAACCTTCTTTTCCATTCTCCTTAAGTCATACACAAGACGGAACACGAATTACTTTATACATTTGTTTATATATATATATATATATATATACTTCGACACAGAAATCGTTGGTCAGTTGGCAACTTGGCTTATGAGATTTCTGTTCCGCACTGAACATTTCTATAAGAAAATCTATTTTTTCATCTTCATCTTAACACATTCCAACACGGTATTTTTCAGTTCGGTCACAGTATGCTAATCTTGAAGTCTCACACGTAAGAAAGAATCACGGGCAAGTACAATATTATTCCGAGCGCTATATTAATTTTTTTTTGATGGTTGTGAAACTACTGATTTTTAGTGCTATAATAAACCATTGCTGTTGCTTTAAAAAGTATCACGTTGTTTTAAAGTATATCAACCTAGTAATAGTAAAGCCGGTAGATAAGGATCACTATTGTGAAGTTTACAGTCTCAGTCGACTGGTTACAATCCACCTCCATTTCACAACAAAATGTGATATTATTATTACGTCATGTACACCATTTTTCGATTTGATTTGCTTGGCTGATGTCATTCGTCATCGATCTTGCTATAACATTTCTAGTTCGATCAGAGTATGTTTTCATTCGTTCCATCCTTCTCTCTGTCCTGTTGTTGGTTTATCTCTCACAGTTTGTTAAAATTTCACTGTGACTCGATTTACTATATCTGCATGATGTTTCCTCTTTCCATCGCTTTCTACTTTAAGTTGTTGTTCCGCATATCCTAGGATTCTGGCTACTCCCCAACATTTCATTGGCTACATAAACCTTTCTATACCTCCTTCTAACCTTGTCAGAATGTGAGTCTCATATCACTGATTGGTCACAACTTCCCAGTGTTACTAACTTGTCTGTCCTGAACGGTTACAATTTTTGTTTACTGTGCCCCAGAATTCGTTCCAGACAATGCCGTCTTTCGAACCCTAATCGCTTCCCGCATTCTGTCAACATGCCAAACTCCAAAACATATGGAATATATATATCGTTTGTATGCTCATATGGTTTGATCTGCGTTGTTACATCATTTGTCTTCTAATATCCAAGTTTTGTCCCTTCTGGTGCTTCGTTTCGACTGTTCAGTCTGTTAATCTGAATACGATTTAATCGGTCTGTCATTCCGTCAATTGAGGAATGGCGCTGTGCTACCCACAAGAGATAAGGCATACGTTGCTTAGCACGTATTTGGATAAGCAGACTTGAAATCACGCACCAGAACTTGCGATAGATCTCTACTCTGTTCCGAAATAGGTCGGAATGAGGATTGTCGCCCCAATTTTGTCTGTTTGGCTGACATTTTGATTGGCTCTTACTCACGATATGAAACGGCAGACCATCATTGAATTATAAAGGTATCTCTGCTCGGCTTGTTGAAATTGGGAAAGAATTTTTATGACTGATACGTTTGCCGATATCCGCATCACAATAGATTATACCGGCAGTCATACAACCGATGATCGCACATTTTGAAGACAGTTGAAACCCATAACGTCATATCTTTATCTGTCATTGGTCAAAATACCTTATCTGAAAATATCTGCAGAATATTATGAATACCAGCCGGTAGAAATTGGACTACATTGTCTTTACGTTTACTCTAATGGATTGAAAATCTTTATGGTCATAGACCCTCTTGAAACTTGGTACGGATGATGACTTGACTATTTTCTGGATATGTGTAAACAATGAGTCATGCTACTGAATCAGTATCGAAAAATGTTTCTCTGCGACCGACGCGCATGTACAACCATCAACCAGCTTTTCCCATTTGTGTATCTCGTTGTTGATGTCCCGATAATTACAGCCTGGTGATCATCGAACCGTTTACAGGTGTAAATTTAACTGGCAACTGATTATGTCATGTTGCCCAGATCAGTGCTTCGTGTCTCACAAACTCTCGATATTTCCAGTATAAAAGTCGAAGTGAAACCTTCGTGTATATCCACTGAAACATGGATTACTGGCTCATTCCAATGCGGACTTCATTGACAATATATAAGTTCACTAATTTTCTGACTGTCAGGTTCTACTTCTATATCATATGCATTTTCGTTCAAGTCGTTGTAATTGACGGGTTTTATTCATAACCGATATCCGATAGCCATTTCTTGCCTGTTAGCCTGTTTGTTCACTTCGCTATCTACCGCTAGTGATTGAATCTTTCGGACCACCAATTTTGTGCTGTTATTTCGGAAGACTTTAGTGAATATGATGAGTAACTGGGTATACCACATGTTACTCCATCAAGTTTTATCTTGAACCCCAAAGATTCAACGTCGAACCTCATAAAAGAGGTAGGTCCATGTGTAACTGATTGCGACGAACGTGTAGTGCGATGTCCCATATAAAATAGTATGTAATCCCAAATACGCAATCCACGAGTTTGGGAGTAGTTAAACTCCTAAGAATAGATGTATCTGATACTCAAAAATGAACACGTTAAGTTGCACTTGATGGGAACAGATATGAAGTCAGTTATGCGAACAACTGTTTTCGGTAATTCTCATCGGGCTTTTTACAATTACATAGAGTACATGCGTTTTATATATGAAAAACTAAAGCAAATCAAATAGGTCTTTAGAATCATAGACATGAGGCGGATCACAGTCTACCGGAGGAGGGTGGGAGTGTTGGTGAATGTGTGGCATTATCACTCGCGCCTGCCATGAGACATGTATTTGGCGGTATTAAGTGGTTCACGCCTGCTTGGATTTCAAGAGGCTGTGAAATAGTTGGCCATGAAGATGTAGGGCTTGTACGAACTGATTTTGAACGCACAGACGAGAACCAAACAGAAGTGAACCATGTTGATTAATGAATTGAACCCCGTCAAACCACAAGCCCAGTTTCCCAACGATCCGGAACGGTACGTTCACAATTATTCGTCCGTCATTTTCAATCGTACTATGCTAGAAGTGTTGTCACTGGGCCCCAAATTTTGCTTTCCGAGATCTATATGTAACCGGCTAGACTGTGAATGTCAGTTTGAAAACCTGCACTAACAACTCGGTGAACTCGTCCCATCTTCAGAATTTAACGCGGAATACTGCAAATCTACTCTAGTGAATGCATGTTATAAATACGTGAATAGCAAGGACCAAATTGCAGTCTATTAAAGCGCGAACATTTAGACGCCGTAAAAGAGCTACGAACTAATACGAACGTTTTATTGACGAAGCCAGATAAAGGAACCGGTATTGTTCTATTAGACAAGGCAGATTATATTGGCAAAATGTCATCTATATTATCCGACATATCAAAGTTCACTAAGGCGGAAAAACAGCAGTTCTAGTGAAGGAACTATCCAAATTACTCCGTGACATGAAAAAATCAGATTTGATTGACGTACGCACGTCTGAGCGCATCAGACCGAAGGGGACGTTTATTCCATGCCTTTATGGCCTCCCTAAAGTGCACAAAGTAGGAGTGCCCTTAAGGCCGATTCTCGATATGTACAATTCTCCGTATCATGCCTTAGCCCAGTGGCTAGCGGAGCTCCTGGGACCAATCAAATCGCAAATGACTCATTCGGTTTAAAATATACTTTTGATTTCGTCGATGCGGTTCATTCGGTGAATATCAAGAACCAATAAATGGTTTCCTTAGACGTAACCTCGTTATTCACAAACGTGCCGCTAAGAGAAACTATCGATTACCTGTACGCCTACATTGAAAACAGATAACTCAACGTCGGCATTCCAATCGCCAAACGAAAAGAGCTACTATTATTCTGCGTCTCAAACGTCCAGTTTCAATTCAATAGTAAGCACTATAGACAATGTGATGACGTAGCAATGAGCTCTCCGTTGGGTCCGTTGCTGGCAGACATATTCATGGCCAAACTAGAAACCAACGAACAACGTCATGTCGTCGATAACTGCTGTCTCTATGGACGCTATGTAGACGACATATTTTGCTTGATAAACGACAAAGATTACACACAATCTCTACTAGCTGAATTTAATCGTGCGCACTTCAACATCGCATTCACTATCGAATTAGAGATGAATAGTCAACTATCATTTCTAGATGTTGCCATGCTCCATAGAATGGATGGGTCAGTTCAAAGAGCAGTTCATATGAAAAACAACGTGGACTGGCCAGTACACGCACTTCCTCAGCTTTGTTCTGATGAAGTGTAAGCGGAATTCAGTTTACTGCCTAACAAGCAGAGCCAG
>JTDE01021184.1:58296-70809 GCA_014338405.1 Paragonimus skrjabini miyazakii | reverse complement strand
GTGCTAAGTCAGAATGGATATCCGCAACTATTCCTGGACAGGAACATGCAACCAAAAGTGAGGCATGAAATTGTTCAAACGGTGAATAAAAAGCCTATTTTTATTACCCTATCATACAAGCTACCACTGGAATTATCACCCGCCGAGTTTGTAATGCAGTTGACAGTGCCTATTGTGCAACACGGGTCATCTTATCGTTCAATACCTGCCCCGTACTGGTGCCACACCTCAAAGATAGCCTGCCTAGGTTTTCTTTGTCTTTTTGTGTTTATTCTCTCGTCTGTTGTTGTCATGCGGGTTACGTTGGGAGAATCACAAGGCGGCTATCAGAAAGGATTCGTGGACACCTCCCAAAATGGCTTCGTAATGGTTCGACAAAGCTCATTTCCAACGCAATCGGTTCACATCTAATTGACACTGGTCATCAAATTGAGTTGGATGAAGCCTTCCGATTCATCTACGAGGTTCGTCAAGCCCACTCCAGAGCTGTCAGATTGCGACTGTTTTCAAAGGCCGAGGCAATTGCCATCAGACTCCACAACCCCTATCTGTTTGCTCGAAATCAGCTTGTGCAAGCCCTACATCTCCATGGCCAACTATTTCACAGCCTCTTGAAATCCAAACAGGCGTCAACCACTTAATACCGCCAAATACATGTCTCATGGCAGGCGCGAGTGATAATGTCACACATTCACCAACACTCCCACCCTCCTCCAGTAGACTGTGATCCGCCTCATGTCTGTGATTCTAAAGACCTATTTGATTTGCTTTAGTTTTTCATATATAAAACGCATGTACTCTATGTAATTGTAAAAAGCCCGATGAGAATTACCGAAAACAGTTGTTCGCATAACTGACTTCTTATGAATTCTATGGGAATCTGGATAAGATTGAAACATATATGTTTGACACTTGTACGTTTGGCGATCATCGTCCCACTTCTCTGCAACAGCCCAACACGTTCGAGAATATCTTTGGTTTTCCCATAATAAGCACAGTGGTGCATCTTTTATTGCAACTTCTTGTAGACCATTAGACAAATCGCTTCCGCTTTCCATTTGTGTTTTATGAGATCCCCTTTGTAATTGTGGTTATTTCATGTACTGCTATTTTCGCAACGACTGCAATAATCCCAGATTCTTTTGTTTTCATATGATTTATAACCTTTGATACAGTAGCATCTGTGTTCACTATCGACTGGACATGGCTTGGACCATGGACGGCTTGCTTTGAAAACAGCGGTAGGAGGAAATCTCTTTTTGCTGTCGGATTTGCGTAATTGGCCAATGGTGCAATCGGTGCAGGTTGAAAATCGCTACCGCATACTCCGGTCGGGTCTGTTGCACCGGCTTTCAAAATGCTGACAATCACAAGCACTGAACTACTTCATACTGCCCACATCATGCTTCCAAGAAGTTCTGGGTTCATGAAGAACTGAGCGAGTGCAATAGATTGTGTGCTTTGTAGACAAATGTTGGTCGTGGGAATGGAGCGACGATTGCTTCAGCTAGAAAACAACGCCGGGACTCAAAACGTTTTGGATTTGAATAAGTTATCATTAGAAGAAAGATTATCACATACGATAATCAGTACCGTCGTATTATACCAAATGCTGCGTTTTGTCTTCACGCAGAATTGCCGTATGCGCTTAGATGTCAAAGTGTCATGATAGTACAACTAAAATTAATTACACTGGCAAAAAGTAGCAATGCCAATTATCTTCGCTTCCAGTAAAGGGAAATCTGAAACGTGAATAATACTCTTTGAAGCTAGTAGGTTGCGTGTACTCGATGTGGATGAATTAGTTAGCAAAACCGCATTCTTTGAATCTTCATTCGTTCATCAGTTCCAACAATAATGCTCGCGTAAATTTCGTCGCAGTTACACGAAACTTTAGCGTTATATACTTATTCACTAAACACTGTAGTGTTATAAGTTCACAGGGAAAATTTCTGTCTACTTGCGTGATGTCTCTGAAAACGGCCATATTTATCGTGAAAAGCCAAAAATTCGAATTTTCTTGGTTACAAAACACAGTGTCAATGTGTCATATTTTTTAGTGATACAATACAAGGCTAGTAAACTGCGCACTTAAAATAAGTTCGTGTTGTAGTATGTACGGTAATTTATACTCTGGTGGGTCAGTCACGAATAGTGCGTCATTTGATTTAAACAGGTAAGCGCTGTGTTCTCAAACTTAGGTAACTGATCTTTCCTCATCAAACAAATGCAAGTAATCATCAATCATAAGTTCTTAGGCTAGAGGAGTAGGTATTTACTTATGTGTACCGTTTCGCGTGCTGGTAGGGAAGAATGTAACGAGCTGGTTGTTGATTCCGGCCAGAATCAATGGAAGTTGTGTCCGGATCAATCCAACTGAAACTGATAGTTGGGTGGCAAAGTGGCGGCTGGAGGACAGAACCATGGAACCGTCACACCCCGTGTATCGACACTACCGCTTGACTGACGGTCTACTACCAGCCGTGTGCACAATGCCAATCTCAACTGATCCCCATACCTATACCCCATTGGCCAAACTACCGTACTGTAGGTCCTATAAATATATATATACCCCTGTATCTAGTACAGTAATTACTGGCCGAACGTTTCTTGCATTATTACAGGTAGCCAACTCTGCATCGACACTACGAACTTCCCCTTGAACTCGCTCTTTGTTTGTTTTGTACCGTCACACTGAACTGTTTACACTACCGTGTTATTGGTTGATATTTGCTGACGGTTAAATTCCGTGCACAGAGTTCACTTGGTTGTAAGTTGTATAATTTGCTAACCGTTGCTTATTTATGTACAGAACCAATTTTATCTGAGTAAACCATCAGCATTCCGTCTTGTTCTGCCCTGAATCAAGAGGTTTACAACCGCCCAGATAGACTGCATATAGCCGTGAATCCTGACAGATTTTACACTGGTTATAAATGTAAACAAAGAGTGAGTCTGATTGTGAAGCGAAACTTTTATGAAAGCGCTGGCGTGCAACTATATCATCAAAATACATCGAAACACGTTGAAACAACATTCAGCCAGATATGTTTATTCAATGACCTGTGGTACTGAGCAGGATAAATAGGAAACTTGCACTGCAGGTTGTCCCCTATGTATGTGCCGGTCGATTGAAATGTTGAAACCCACAAGGGACCTAGCTGTGACCAAGGAGTCGGGTAGTGTGCTCCAGTTTGAGCAGACCGTATCGGTGATACAGTTTTGGCTGTAAATTAACCTGGTGATCTCATAATTCAGTTTATGTGAATGATCTCTTAGACGTTCATTCTTGTTTGATGGAAGTCCTGCCAATGGATGGTCTGGGTTTGGAGTATGTTTCCGGGAAGAACATGGTTTTTTCTGATGTGCCTGTACTA
Source organism: Paragonimus skrjabini miyazakii (assembly GCA_014338405.1). Lineage (NCBI taxonomy): Eukaryota > Metazoa > Platyhelminthes > Trematoda > Plagiorchiida > Troglotrematidae > Paragonimus > Paragonimus skrjabini miyazakii. The sequence continues at coordinate 67,432 of JTDE01021184.1, read as the reverse complement.
TATTAAGATTTGACATAGTTTCGCTGGTCATCCTGGATGGAAATTTTCCTTAGCTCCATAATTATTCTAGTGATCTCTCTTCGAACATTTTCAATGAGTGCCAAATCCTTTTAAGAAAGAGGCTACAGGCCTGCATCAGTAGTTCAGGAGCAACTGTAAAACGGATCCATGTGGAACTCCTCGGTTAGCAAGGAGTCAATCTGATGAATGTCAGTTCTCCTTGGCGTTGAACTGGTATTCAGTGAGATAATTCTCAAGCTGCCTGAGTAGGCGCACACCGGCGTCATAATTGGAGATGAAGTGATCAGCCATGCCAAAAGCCTTGTAGAAGTCAAGATAGGTCTCATCAATGGTTAACCCTGTGTCGACCGCCCTTGTTCACAGTCACGAGCTACTTGCAGAGTTGTGACTGATGGACATCGGCTGCAGAAGTCATGTTACTCCGTGCTGATTGGTTCGAAATCTGGGCCTGGACATGAAGAGAGACATCTAGAAAACTCGTTGTTTTGGAAACCACTGTCAACAATGCTGTTGACTAGAAGATTGCTGGCTCATTTCTGCATTCACCTTAGAAAATAAGTGTGCGTGTGATTCGTTTGCGGTTTACGATATCTAGTTCCGTGTGATTAAAGTCTCCCCGGATTAAATCTTGAATGTAACGTTAGCAGCATTCTGAAAAGCGCGTTATGGAAGATTATGTTAGCAAAAGGCAATCTGTGCCTCAGACCAGTCAAGCAAGCAGAGTTTTAAATGAGATTAACTGTTTGCCAGACTAATGTAGGAAGATTTAGGAGGACCTCTTCATGAGTACTTGAAATCGTTGGACGCGATCTCAAATAAAGCTACACCATTTTTCCTACCACGACAAAAACTCTCACACCAGAGACGAACAACTCGTCATTCTGCATTTCAACCATATACTACGTTTCTGTGACGTCCAATATAAATGGGTTTCGTCGAATTCAAAATTGCAGAGGCTCATCCAGTCTGGTGAGGTGTGAAGCCGCAGTGATACAAAAGCAGTAGACTGTGCCTCGTATTTTCAACAAAGATAACGTTGACTGATCGTGAAAGCAGTAGTCATTCATTTGATTTGATCGATCTTCTAAACTTTTCATGAATATGGGTACTTTTTCCCAGTCAGCAAGGCAACGCGAAATATCTGGAGCATTTTTGATGAGGCACCAGGTGAAGTGATTACTAATAAACGAGATCCGTAACGCACTGTGTTTCTTTCCTGAAGCCACGGCAAACATATTTTAGACTTTCATTTGGGTTCTATTTTAAGGTCTTTTGGACCACAAGACAGAATCTGCCTACACAGGGCAGGTTCAAACCTTATTATTTTTTACTGTGGCTGGTATCACGGACAGCTAACATTGAAAGCATGAGTGACTAGGTAATTTTCTGTTCACTCCAAGCACGCACACATAGAAGAACAGCATTATCACACTGGCGACAATCGGTCACATTAATGCCAGCGAAACTTGGGAGGAACAGCATAGCATACAAATGTGTATGTAACAGGAAGTGAAATATAGTTCACCATGTAGATATTGCATGAAAGTTTGGATCAACATATGTGGCATCTGTATGCAGATTCGCCCGCTTACCAGCGTCATGTGAATTTAATCACTTGGTTAGATTTGAAATATTGACTCAAATGTTATCGATAGAAGTGAGTCCGAAGTGTAAGTGGTAGCCCGGTAAATTCGTTTGCGTTATTTTTGTCGCCAAACTTAGCGAACCTGCTAGAGAGCAGGTCATGAGTATCCTTCAGACTGGAACCGGCAGTGTGTCACACAGGCTTGACCAGCGAGTTCGTTGACCAAATTATTGGCCAATCTAGGGGTTGTTTGACACAGACCTGACTATGTATGGTCGATCGGTGGCTGATCGGGCTATTGACTTGTCCTCATGTCTTCATCCCACGACGGGCTGACAGCCTCAGTCGAATAGCTGTGTGATTATTGACCACTGGGATGCCGATCGTTTAGTGGATCGACAGAAAGTACCAGTGTAAAACGAAATTCGGTCACAGAGTTCCTTACATCTGCTCAGGAGAGTAATGACTGCTGGATAGGGCTTCAAATGCATTTCTATAGGGTACAAATGTTGTGTTTGAGACGACGGTGCATAATTTAGCACGCATAAACATGTATTCAGGAGAACAGGGAGGTACCCGGAAGTCATAACTCAAGAACGGTGAAGAACATTTAGAAAATATAGGTATAGCCAGAGAACGCTTGGAAAGTGTAGCCGAGTAAGTTCAGGTTGGACAGTCTAGGAGGAAGTAGTATGGAGGAAAGATACATTATTGGAGCGCTGGAATGTAGTTCCACCAGCTGCTGGCCGCTGTTAGTTGTTGGGATGGCATGCCACATCATCGAGCGATCTATCACGATGCAGCGCTTTGTCGTAACAGAAACCAGCTATAACAACGTGTGAGGTTTAATGGATATTTGTCCCTGATTTCTCGTTGCTGTCTGAAAGGTTCAGTGCCCGAACAGCCTCTGATCGGATAGATTATCTATTTCGGTAATGACTACAAACTGAACGGAGTTGATGCGACACAAACAACGTCGATAGCATCTTTCGTAGATGCGTAACTAACTGAGAAAATAGCATCTGCTACTAACAAACAGTTTATGCCACTGAGATAGTGCCTACATAAGGTGAACAGCAGACGTTTGGCTAATTGTTCCAACAAACACTTCGCTCTCAATTATGTATAGTATTTTACATTAAAATCACAAGGTAGCATTCTATAGTATCGTACTGTCTAAGCATTTGAAACACAAATGGACTAAAACAACTTAAATTTTTAAAGCGAACTTCAGTGTAAGGAGAAAAATCTAGCAAGTTATGAGTGTAGAAATTGCCATTATATTAAGTAGTAAATCCAATCTTATACCTACAACATAAAGTTCCAAATTTGGGATGTGAATATTTGTTCACTTCTGAATGATATAACTACTCACAAGACTGAGCAGTTGATTTACTTTTTATTAGTTAGTTTTCCTGGTTGCATATTTAATGAGTATAAATTTAAGAAGTTCTAAAACATCATCGATCAAAATAAGGTTAACTAGTTTTTTGGGAAGTCATTTTCAAGTTATAAGAAGTAGCTAGTGTGACAAAACAAATTTTTTGATAAAACTCTACCCAAGGTCAGCTAAAAATGTTATCCCCATGGATCATTTAAGCGTGCGTTGACAAATGTTTAACTCACCGGAGTTAATTCACGCCAACGATCAGCTTTGATAATCATATCCACTAGAGTCGTGTACGAGGCACGGGCAGCAACTTCCAATGGAGTAGCTCCATCCTGATATTAAATGTATGTAAATGAAATAATCATTAATGCCTGTCTTAGATACGAATATTGTGAATGAATACAAACTAATCAATCCTCGTACTAGAAGTTAATCCTTTATTCCATCAACCAAGTATCTTCCTTGAGTCTTGTCTGATTTGATAAGTACTCGTCGATCTTGCCTATCTTAGGTTCTGCACTGAATAAGATAATCAGAAGAGAGTAATTGCTGTATAAATTAATCGGACCCACTCCTATCACATTGCAAATGTTTAGTTAGGATCAGAATGGAGTTTCAATTTCTAACAAAAAAAACTACTCACCAAACGATCTAAATTGAGAATGATATTCATAACACAAACCATGACAAACACAAAGCGATGACCAATTGCTTTGATGCGCACATGTTCGCCTCCCGATGATTGATCAGCGTGATGCGCGCGCATTCGTCGAAACGGCAAAAATTATTTCTCACTGATTGTGGCCGGCTTATGCTACCATATGTCAAGCTACGGCGATGGGAAACTAGTCGATCAATCTGGCCGGTTGGGTAATGGACTGACCAATATTTACTCAAAAGAATACACAAATGTGCGGCCCAAAATTCCGTTCCGATTAGAATGTGATCTTGCTTATTGAGCAAACTAAACAGTTTGACCAACTTTTTGTCAGTTTTTAAAGGAGTTTTAGCTTCTTTCATATAATTATTTCCACTACCAGCATTTTGAAGCCGCCAGCAAGCAGAGCAAACAGAACTGAATGTCAGCCATCTTCTGCATCGACATCTATACAGCTGAGTGAAATACACGATATTCATTCCGATTTTAAAATGCAACACATGCTGTGTTCCTGCTGTTTGCCAAGATTACTAGACTGCAGTATCCTATTTTTCAGTATCTTTCGAAATGTCACCTTTTCAATTCTCATTAGCCTTTTGTGCCCCACAGCTTATCGTTAGCAGTTAGATAACGATTAACTGTTGGTAATTCGGAACACTTGTTATTGCGATCTGAAAAAGCGGTTTGGAAGCATGGAATATTATCAGTTTGAATGAATAAACTTCCATCATGCACCCGAATAGCATGGAACTGTGTTGAGTGCGGTGATGCAGGAAACGGACGTCTACACACCATCCAATATTATCAATTCTGTTGTTTCCCCAACGAAAAACCTTCTCTAGTTCATTTGACTCTTCACTGTTCCTTCTACCTGTCGGGTTAATAAACTTTTGAGACATAGGGATGTCCGAAACTACTTGTCATTGGTGTTGATAACATCGCTACAAGGAACGCTTCAAGCATGTATGCATATGTGAGTTACCTGAGTAAGTTACTGATATCGGCTCTTAGTAGAAAAAATACTGTACATTAATAACTGGCTGGTGCAATCTCCATACGAATAAACATGGTATAGCGAACAAACTCGTTTTCGGTTATTCACTACCAGGCCAAATAACACATGAAAAGTTGTTGTCAGGGCGAAGCAAACAGAACCAGTAACAAGTTCACTGAAGCTCAACCGCATCATACATACAGATAAAGACAACGTTCTGATGTCATTACGTCACAATTACAATGAAACTGGGACCGTGGCAATTTGATCGATCATCGCGTGTATGGTGGGCCTTTGCAACAGCAGGGCTTAAACAAAGCGCTTCTGCGCACACAAAGGTGGATTATTCGATCAATTCACGATCGCCTCAACTGTGACCACAAGTCGGTTTCTCAGGACTATTGACTGACAGATCTTCATTAAGTAAATCGAACGAGAAAAGGAAGCCGGGTTGACAGTATGATGCGATTTGACAAGATATACCACAATTGTGATGGTAATCATTTTGGTGACTCCGCAATCGATCTAGGTTGAATGATGGTCACGTAAATACTAGATAAGAGCCATGTCATGCGCCTCACGTAACTAGTTCCACAGGAGCAACTAAATGAGTATACACAGATACAATTAAAGTTTCAGCGTCTTTTGCAATTCAGAAACTCATGTTATCTTATTCCTAGCAGGCTGAAAAAGTTCTCATTCTGTTTTGACGGCTCATTGTTTTCATTATTGTTATTTTTTTGATTAATAGATAACAACGTTAATCCGACCAACATATTGGCTAGATTCTAAGCAGTACACCAAAATTGGCAATTCTCGTTAAAGACCGAAATGAATAACCAATTAGGCTTTTTGGATATACGTTTGCGTCGCCGCGTTGGTGGTTCAATTCAACGCGCCATATACAGAGAAGGTACGTGGAATAGTCAATACATTCATTACAGTAGTTTTGTACCACTCGTCCTGAAAAGAAATCTAATTAATTGTCTAATGGACAGGGCTGTAAGCATTTGCACGGATGATACTATCGTTGAAGAACTGACTTTCATACGCACAATATTCATACAAAATAGCTACCCGGAAATGTTCATAGACAGAAGTATGCAACAGCAGAGTGTAAGGGACCAGCTGCATCAAGTGGGAAAGAAACCTGTGCACATCCGATTACCATTCAAGGGCGACGCGCTAGCTGAAACTTTCACACCTAGCCTCACAAGAGCAGTTAATACATTTTACGCTGCTAAATTACGTGTCCACTTCACATCCATTCCGGTTTTGTGCCCAAGCCTTAAAGATAAAATGCCTGGTTCGCAGCCTCGTTTTATGTATGCTCATTCAGGTGTTCCTGTTGGCCGCATGACCAGACGTTTATCTGAACGGGTCCGTGAACACCATCCAGCTTGGCTCAACAGTGGAATGACGAAATCTGTCAACAGTGTCATGATATCACACCTGGTGGATTCGAATCACTCTGTCAATGTAACGAACGCAATTCGCCCGATCTACCGAGTTAAAGCCAACCAACTGAGAGCAGTGAGCAGTCGGATTCTGTCCACAGCTGAAGCTATTGGGACTGCTAATGAGTAGTCGGGGATTTGGTTAATTTCAAGTTGAACATCACCCACAATTGATCGCAGCTGTCGCATCCCCATAGACTTTCCAGTCGGCTCCTTCCGAAAAGAAGCACTAGACTCGAGTTTCGCTCTCATTAGAGCTCGTCAGTAGTGCATATCATCGCCACTGCCGGGACTTGAACCACGAACATGCTGTTCATGAGGCAACCGTGTTTACCACTGCGCCATTGACCTCACGTTAGGCACGACCGAATTATCATATGTGAACGCTCATCCACTTTCGCTTGTGAGTAATGATCAGGCTGCCCGATCGTCTCGAAATGGAGACACAGTTATTGTCTGTTAACTCCAATCGATAACCCCGCGATTAGGACTTCGTAGACAGGTCGAGATCTCCGATCTTATTAAACTTGCTGGGCGATATTTTAGATTACTAATGAGTAGTCGGGGATTTGGTTAATTTCAAGTTGAACATCACCCACAATGGATCGCAGCTGTCGCATCCCCATAGACTTTCCATTGGAATTGGCTTATACAGCCCACCCGTGTGTGTCCAGAAACGCTTTATTCAGGCTTTGGATCTGTCATGGTCAACCCCACACCCTATTAGCCTGTCAAGACTCACGGTTCAAGTGGGCACTTGATTGCAGCGTGACAACAAACTGACTGACCTCATTGACCACCGGCTCCCGTTTACCCCTTTAATGATTCTCCTGTGAAATTTTGATATAAATATGATGTACTTAGCCGGAAGATGAATAACTGAAAACGAGCTTGTTATTTTTTGCCTAATGCTACAGAAGTGACGTTAGCTGTGCGTTGACAACCGTTTACGATCTACCAATTGACCTGGCATCTCCTTCCGCACATAGTGGCACACACCTTATTGTAACCTGTCAAGTGTGGGCACACAGACAACGCGTGTGCGACTCCGCACGGCGGTTACGTCTATTTGGAGCTTGTCAGTAGATTTGCTTTTGTCTAAGTCTGATGAGCAGTTGTCATGTACATGGGAATTTATCAGCCCGCTTACAATTGTGCAGCTTACCGCACGACCGGACACTTGATCCTATTTGATGCAACCTACCGATTCTTTCGGACCTTTGTCCTGCATACTGCAACACAGGTACTGATACCCGTGTTTGACCTCTGCATAACGGATAAAACATTCCGCTGGTAGGTTCCAGACCTGAGCGAAGAAACTCCATTTTTTCCTGACCCAGAAGGCGCACTCCACGTCAGACAAAGCCACAGTAGTAGAATAACGGTTATTGATGTTGAGCAGTCTTCGACCGGTGATACATGCTCAACCACTTAATTGTAGAACATACCACATCTAACAACGTGTTTGGGAAAAGCACTACTAACTGAGTAGTAGGACGTTACAGCAAGGTCACAACGTGTTATAGACTAGCTGGAACGTCGGTAGTAAAGGGTAGCTTTTCATTCGATTAGCACGATGTGTGCTACTAAAGAATGGCAAAATCATTTTATGATGTAGTGTCAATGATTCGTAGGAAGACATACTCACCCCGTCTCTGAGATCTAACTTCGCACCGGCTAGAAGTAGCGCTTCAGTAGTTTCCAGTTTATTTTGCTCGGTTGCCAAATGAAGTGCAGTTTGTTTACGCTAAGGGAGCGTAGAACAGTAAAAATAACGGATTGAGAAAACGAGAACGCGGAGATGACACTTTCTGGGTCACGAAACAAATATCTACTAAACTGATCTAGAGGATTATGTGAAAAGACAAACATCGTAAACTGCAGTACACGAAAGAGGCAAGACGAAGTCAAAAATGTTGTCATATTTCATACAAGCACTTTTTTAGGAATGGCAGAAATGTTACTACTCTAAATTTTATCCAGCTGAACCAGCTTTCTGCTCGATGGTGATCAGTGACTGTTTAAACTTCAGCCAAATATATGGAGTCACAAAACCGTCGATCACACGGAACTTGGTGACCCACCGTTAAAACAGGCAGCTGTTTACGTGATGAGCTAAGCCGGTGATAGGATAGTAACAAACCAAAATTGTAGGCTGTCATAATATTTAGACCAGATAAATCAACATACCTACTGGCGGGACTGCTGAAGGTCTTACAATTCACATTAAGATGGTAGATATCACGGAACCTGATCACACAAAAACGCATTAATGCACATTGAACGTAGAAAATCATCGTCTTCAGGGTGCTGCTGTTCAGTATGCAATGTGTCTTTTTTCTCCAACCTGCTTGTACTCAGTTGCCATCGCGGGTTTATATATCAGCAATTGGCCCACGTTGCTATTGCACGGTTAACTTGCAGATTTGGTCGTTTAGAATGTTTCATATGGCCAAATATTCAATGCATTTAAATGCAAGAAGGCTCAATTTTTTTCTTCAAATGCCAAAGTTATGGTAAAATTTTTGCTGACTGTGGACCGCCTTATCCCGGACGTTGCTTAATTGTATAAATTATCAGGTTATCACTTATGACGTCCGTTTTCTTATTAAAAGGAGAAAGCTATATTTGTTTGTCTTGAAACTCACCACCTTATATGCTAATCGATCGTTTTATTCTTGTATGCACGCTTTTTGGTAAGTACATCACAAGCTTGTTAGATCACTAACATATTTGAACTTACTGATAAGTAGTTTGGCAGATTTGATAATTTCGAAGAGATCCATTTGCGAAAAATCTGGACTTCGGCTGGATTCGAACCAGCGACAGAAACACCATGCCCAAACGCGGCAAGCGCTCTACCAGCTGAGCTACGAAGTCACGCCGGAAGCTCAGAATTTTCACATTTGGACCTAGTTACCCACCCAACCATGGGCATGGTGTTTCTGTCGCTGGTTTGAATCCAGCCGAAGTCTAGATTTTTCGCAAATGGATCTCTTCGAAATTATCAAATCTGCCAAACTACTTATCA
>JTDE01021184.1:22890-58196 GCA_014338405.1 Paragonimus skrjabini miyazakii | reverse complement strand
ATGGAATCCACCAAATGATCCAGCTGATTGTGAAATTTCTGAGCTTCCGGCGTGACTTCGTAGCTCAGCTGGTAGAGCGCTTGCCGCGTTTGGGCATGGTGTTTCTGTCGCTGGTTTGAATCCAGCCGAAGTCCAGATTTTTCGCAAATGGATCTCTTCGAAAATATTTGAACTTGTTGTAGAGTTATTCGTGTAAAGTTAATCAATGGCTTTAATTGTGTACATTTAATTTTTGTCATTACTTAACCTGCAAATTACTTCCTCACTTTACTCATAGTCCTCTGTTCCGAATTGTCTCGACTGACTTTGTTTCTTTCACACGCCAAACAACAAACACTATTGCTAAAGTATACAGATGTTGTGGGTTATAGTCATTGAGCACGTATCACTGCTTACCATCATTCGATCGACGTAGTTATTTCTTTCCCTCAGTTACTGAATTGCCAAGTAATACTCACGTTGAATATTGTAGTCCCAGTGATAGTTCCTTCCCTCTCTTCTAGAAAGGGCAGGGAGAATTCGTGGTTTGTCCATACTCATCTAATCAGTATGGTTCAAAACCCATCGTTATCCTTTAATTTCTTGACTGCGGTCCATTTTCAAAAAAATTGTGTAGCAATTCCTTCAGATACCCTTCCGTTGCGTATTTGAAGTCCATTTTGTTTTACAAGTATGCAAGGTAATTTTATGTTTACCGTTTTTATTTAAACAAGAACACTATCTTGCAATGCTTGCCTTACTTGTTGATGTTCTGTCGTTCTGTCGTTATCTATTTACTGTTCTTCTATGACTTCCATCGTGGTTCTTTTTTAATCGATTTCATTCTTGTTGACATCACTCCAACACCAATGAAAAAGTTGTCGCAGATAACATTGCATCTTGTTCAATGTCATCAATTGTACTCTATAGATGTGTGGCAAACTTACAGATAGATATATTCCTTATCTCGACCATTTACTTCTATTGTGATTTGTCTTAATCAGATTCTGCTTCTTCAAGTTGAGCTGTTATTTGTGAGTATAATATTGCAATCCTGTATTGTGCAGTTGGAGTATTTTAACACGATCCATTTTTGATAACATTTTCTCAAATAGTTTTCTTTGGAATAACGTAAAATGTGTGCAAACACTGTTACAGCTATAGTTTCATATTCATTTTATTGGTTCAACTTCCGGGTATACATAGCCTTCTTCAGCCTGTCCTAAATTGAACCGCTTATATAGCTTGATTACGGGAAACCATATTTACACTGCATATATATTTTATGTGTCCTAATATATGATGTTGATTAGCAGTGCCACTAATGATCACGTTTAGCCGTCCGTAACAAAATAAATCATCCCGCCATTCACACCAAAGCATTAAATCATCATTTGTCAACTTTTTAAGCTTCTACTTGTCACACAAAATCTTATGTATAGTATGCGCATATACGTATATATATATTTACGGTATAAAATGTAACGCGTCTTACATCATTGATTGCGTGTAGATCAAAACTTCTCGAAACCAGGAAATAAATAGTGTCCGGTAGATTGGCCAGCGTAGCAACGTGGATTGCTGAATTTCCATTCTGAAAACAAAAATAAGGTAAATCGTTAATGAAGACTAAGCAATTATAAACTTAGAAATGCAGGTACACACATGAAAAGTGCTAACGGCATCCCTGTCCGACTCAACCAGCCATTCGAAGGGAAGACAACGAACTCGGCTCTCATCAACCACGTAAGTGACATCCTGTGTACAGACTGGTGTCTCAAATGAATACTCACCGTTTCGTATATAGACCAGGCGGAGTTAGATCGCGAAGCTTATAAACAGAAACCTTTACACTACAGCCAATATGGTATTCTCATCTAAAGAAAGCGTAAGTGAAAGACACTCTAATGATTAGACCTAAACTATTTATGAGGCAATTTAAAAAGCATAAATTTTGAGGTTACAGAAAAAATGTGTTGGCTACGGACAAACCTCATAGACTGTTTTAAACTATAGTGCAATTTTTATGTGACAACCCGCGATGTAACCGCAGAACCTGGGTTAAAAACCCAGAATCAAAAGCAAACGGAAGATCCGAGTGTGAAGGTGGAAATATGTTTTAAAATTCTCAATCAAACAATTACCTGGGAGTCATTAGGTTGTATGAATGAGAGAACTGGCCTATCTCCACTCAACACACTGTCTTTCTCTTCGTCGACAGTTTACTGTGAGTGCACTGGCAACTCTACTGATGCATCCATGTCAAGATTAAGTTGTTCAGTGACGGAAACCGGACAAGCCTATGTACGTATATTGCCACAAGTAGGGCGCCATGAATAATTGATTTTTCCAACCACTCACTGCATTTGAAGCCGATGTGAAGGAACGAAGTCTGGAATTTCACCCGTTGATTTCAACCTAGCCTGACAGTAGGCGAACGAGACGAGGTCTGACCAGTTCTAGCTGGCTTACGTATGTAAGACGAGACCGAACAGAACTGAACGACAGGAATTCCATGTGAGGGTAGCGATGTCTACATGCTGGAGGACCAGCAGCCGTACACGGCTGAGTTCTTGACTGACGGGCGCAAATGGATGCCCAGATCACAGGATATGTGAAATTTCGGGTGTTGGTTGCATACAAATTCCACCTACCTACAAGGTGGCCTGCAGTATGTAACCGTCATCTCGCCCTGCCACTGGGGGCCTCACTTGCTCAGCCGTTCCCGTAGTTTGGTTTAGGTAATACCTACTGACCCCCTGCAGATTCACACTCACACAGTTGCCGCCCCTGCAGCCTTTTTACAATCCGAACACACACCTGGATGCCGTCTTTGCAGCCAATTAGAAAGCTTCATCTGAAATGACTGGATGCGACCCAGGCACGGACATGCATGACGGGGTTGGATGGGGATCGGAACAAAAGAAATAACGGGGACAAGTGCACACCATGTGACACGGCTCTGACAAACGCTATTACATGGAACCTGTGCACCACTTCGGACAATAAGGAAGTTGACAGGATGTATTGACGTATGAAGATGTTAGGCTCAGGGACATTATATTGATGTGAATGTTGTTATGCTGTACACATGGTGATGGCGCTGTCTACTCTACTCAAAGCAGCGAAACGGTCTTCTCTGATTACGCTACTAGTAAACAGATTTATGCAAGACCTTTGACCAAAATAATAGAACATCTCAGGATGCTAAAATACATCTACCAGTCCACATACATATGAACAGATATGAGTATGTATGGATACTTATCGAAAATGTCTTCTATCTATTTGTAAGTAAGAGGCGTTTCAACAGATTTCCTTAAATTTGTGACCATTGTTTTACTGAGAGTTTGTGCTCTCAATGTAGTTACCAGAATGACCGCTGTATCTCTTTCGGAAGTGTATCTATTAGTTCAGTGAGTGACTGAACGGAAGTATAAACTATAAGGTTTTGCAGTTCAAATGTTCAAATGCGCTTCATCAAAGATTTGGGAGAACTCAAGGTTAACGGTGTCGCTCATTCACAACAGAAAGTATGCTAGTAGACAAAGTATAAATAGGTAACCTTTCAGGCTTAATGACTCACTCACAACAAAGCAGGTCAGTGATATAGCTATCACATCCACATGTCACAAGCGTTGGGCGCCGAGTTCAACAATCAGAACAGATCAGCATGCACATCACTGACGACTTTTCGTACGAAAAAACAAGCATTCCTCCAAGATTGGTTTAATTAGCACTAAGGTCTTTGAGTAATGTGAATAATCAGAACAAAAACCTGAATCTTTCTTTGGTCACAAGATTTCTGGTACTTGTTAGTATCACAGAAATTGGCCGTAAGAAACTATCTTTCCGTACAAAAGAGTCAATACTAAGTGAAAAATGAACTATATACCAACCGGTACATGAGTTCGTAAACAGTCTGTCATCGGAAATGGGTGATTTCGCATGGGATGCTTCAATGCACTTGTTCAAACACCAGTACAAAGGGGATTTTACTGCCCCGTTCACAATACACAGCTGGATTCACGTAAGCTTGATAACATGACCATTGTACAAACTGGTCAGGTTCAATGATCGCTTATGTTCCACTCAATTCTGAAGATGTGCATAACTGACAACGAATCACAAGTATTCCTTGACGTACGGCTCAGTAAAGAGGTGAATGACAAGATTTAACCTGCTTAACCGTTATTCCTCGTCACGCAGTTCTTGTGTGCATTATCGATCATATATCGTATGAGGATATAACACGAAACCGAAACATCTGGAGGAACACAATCCAGACGAATATCCGAAATTCCGAACAGCGACAGCTTCGAGGTCGTGAATTCAAACGCAAGGCACGTAAATGAACTATGGATATCATAGATCCTGGTGATGTGACCATGTAATGCTGCAACATATGTGACTGTGAACGAGCTGGTAATCTTGCCAATACCAATCCTCACTGAAGAAGCTAAGATTGAGTTTGATGCAAGCAAGTTAAGCAAATTATGCTTCACCGTTTGTGCAAACCAACGAGAACTTTGGGCTACAGTAATGTCCTATAATTTTCTTCTCTACAGCCTTCTTAGTTGACTGTATGCTGAAGGTTTGGTTTGGTTCTCATACGGAATATCTTCATTCCCTTACTTCTATTTAGAGTGCGCCGATGGGTAGTCCCATGATAAAATTCTTCTAGGAATAAATTTTCAATGCGTACATTTTTTCATGACTAAATTATGCCACTGGAATCCGTCTATTCATTTTGTTTCCGATAGTTATGAGTTTCCTTTTCATATCTAACTATCATCTGACCAACCGGCACTGACCAGCCGGACCACGAATGCCTCCAGTCACATGCATCCCAGTCTTCTTTCTTAATACGAGGTATGTGTGTGGAACCGCAAATGGTGCGGTGGAAGTCATTTGCGATACGGTTAAGTGCCGACGTCTTTTGACTTAGGTCGGTGTGATGAGTCAATCCGTAAACAGATGTTACTAACCGTTCTCCTTCGGCCTTAGACTAAAGTTTAATTTTGGTGCTGATTAACACTCCATACTCGAATATTCTGCCATCTCGATGTTCCGGATCGGTTTCATTATCACAATGCATACGGATTTAATCAATTTCCCGCACAGACTTCAGTTTGAATGACCACTTTGACTTTCTTTCTCCTTAATAAACTTATTTGTTCAGAATAACTGATAAAAGTTTAAACCAAAGATGTCAACCTATATGACCACTGAAACTTTTGCTTTAAACTATTACGGAATGAACAGCTAAACAGGAAATTGTTATATTCACCAAATGTTAAACGGATCAAGTGGTAATTTAAAAAGAAAATTTAATCACAAACAACTTTGGCTGTGATCGGGCCCGATTCAGATACTGAAATAGCACGCCTGGGTGCGCAAGAGTTCTACTGGCTAAGCTACGAAGTCATGACGGGAGCTCAGAAGTCCTCTGAGTTTTTAGTTATCCATTCAACTTAACATGACGCACAGGTTTTAGCAAATAATCCGGCTGACTGACTGCCTAAACAGGATATTTCTCAGTCCATGCTACAATTCACAAAAGTTACTGTTGAACAGTAAAACTGTATGGCTGACGGGTTTTCATTTTAAACTAATATTGATGACTTGACCAGAAGAGTAGTTGTGACAGCCCAGTGGAGCCCTCAGATCTCAGGATTGGTAGTCGAGCTTCGATAACAGAAACCTACCTTGTGCCTGGAAAGGCTATGTGGAGTTTGACCTATTATGGCTTTACAAATTGCACATACAAACTCATCATTTTCTACCTCACTTCCTGTTTGTGTCTGCACTGTTGGAGCGGAAAAAGCAACATGTAACCTGAAATCCTGACGAGCAAACAAACACTTTAATAGCAAGGCATTCTGGCTATTACTCACCTATGAGTAGTAACGCTCAACGCTACGGAAATGAATCACAGGCAAAATCATAAAAATTGTGGGTTTACGAATTCTCAGACCTTACTTTTTCCCTTCATTCCAAGCGATCTATTTCTCTTGAACTTTGTTCCTAAATACTTCATTCTTTAGGGCATTGATAAGTGTGTGCGATTTGCTATGAAGCGCATTAGATATACTGCACTCATTCAGTCACAGCTGTCACTCGCAAGTATTCAGTAATGTTGAGGTTTTTGCCTGATACTACCCTGAAAGTAAATTCTCGTTCACTCTGAAAGGAGTCATGATAAGGGGAACATAGTCATGTTCATCTGGATAGTTATAGTAACCTATAATAATGCATAAGTATATTTCTGTATAGTAAAACATCTTGAAGGACGTCAGAAAACAGATGAGAGCGTCAACGTCTGATATGGCTTTTACGTCACCCCATACCTTGGTACGAGTGTTCTTATCAGCTCCGTGTGCTATTAGCATATCAATACATGAGTGATAGCCACTTCGTGACAGTTCAATCAGCGGAGAGTCGTGATTCTGCAAATGGAAAAGCAGGAGTTCATCATGATTACTGCACTGCATGTGAAAACTATATGGTTCAGCAGTCAAATATTGATGATTTAGCAAAGAGTAGACATTGCACAGCTTCTATCGATAATACACTTTTGTGTCATGAAGGTTGTTAGTGTGTGTGTTTGCGCACAGTTTGACCAACCTTGATCACTAGTTTGCGCGCCTGTAGTTTGCCATCTCCCAAAATACCTTATCATTATTCGAGTCATTTGGTTAATTACGTCAATAATGTAATGATAAATGGATTGAGAATAACACAACGTTATGAGAAAGTTGTAATACTCTACGTTTTAACCATATCTGGTGGCCTTCCTCAGGAGTGTTGTAGTCGAAATCACACTAACAAAGGAACAGAGGTCACGTGGGATTTGTCGTGGTTAGGTCAGTCTGCGCTGCCACTGAATTGGTTGGTCGAATCGTTTACCTATTAAGTGGGGGTAAGACTGATGTAGATACGGTTCGTCTGTGTCTGGTAGATGGATAAACAACACCAGACACAGACGAACCTTATCTACATCAGTCTTACCCCCACCTAATAGGCTAACGGCAAACCACGGCAAATCCTACGTGACCTCTGTTCGTTTGTTAGTGTGATTTCGATTACAAACCTCCTGAGGAAGGCCACCCGAGGTGGTTGAAACGTAGCGTATTACAACTTACTCATAATGTTGTGTTATTCTCAATCCATTTGTCGATAACATGTTAAACCCGACGCCCGAACTGTTTGACTTCATTCGTCAATAATATAACTTATTGGTAACTAAGGTTCTTTAGGTCCCACTGATTATTCCATTAACCGATAATGACGATAAAGACGCAATTTTCTTCACATTTCAGTAAGCTTCTGGTTAACAGTGAAAAAAGGGCAAAAGCTAAATTTAGATGAGACCCAACTGTGAAAAGTCAGGGCTTCGGCTGGATTCGAACCAGCGACAGACACACCATGCCTCAACGCGGCAAGGGCTCTACCAGCTGAACTACGAAGCCACGCCAGGAGCTCGGAAATTTCACATTTGGACTCGGTTACCCACCCGTCCCACTGTCTTATTTGGAATCCACCAAAAGATCCAGAGGATCCAGTAGGACGGGTGGGTAACCGAGTCCAAATGTGAAATTTCCGAGCTCCTGGCGTGGCTTCGTAGTTCAACTGGTAGAGCGCTTGCCGCGTTGAGGCATGGTGTGTCTGTCGCTGGTTCGAGTCCAGCCGAAGCCCTGACTTTTCACAGTTGGGTCTCATCTAAATTCATGAATCTGCCACACTACTTATTAGTAATACAAAAGCTAAATTATTATGTATGTTTTACTGAGTAAGTTAAAGGACATTCTGTTTCATTTTTCTGAATGAAAACATTGGGGACAGCTGACGTTGGAGTCTACGATATTCCGTTTTACTGCCGTTTTATGCGATCGCTTGTCATTTGGTTTTCTCCTTTTGGTAAGCAATTGCTATAGAAACGCTGATTACGTAACATTTTGAGTATGTAGAGGGACTTCTGTTTGCCATAAGAATCGTTCTGCACATCACTTGTGATTTAAGCTAAATAGAACTTATTGCACTTTCCCTCCCACCTTATTAAAGGAAAGTAATTTGAAGTTTAGAACATGAGTTTAATCAGTTTTCTGAACGTCTGTTTGTTTTAATTTGTAATCAATAACGAGGTACATTAGAATGGATCTACAAGTGAAACCCACTTTAAGTGTAAACAAAACCCTCGTTACTCAACCTTATTTTGATATAATTAAAACATTTATCCGTGAAACAACACACCACATTGACCTATTTCTCCATTGTTTACATAAGAGATTAGAAACGGCATTTATTTTACGACGATAAGATGCCCACAACCACTTCAGGTTTTCTCGCTCTAATTAAGCCTCTTGGGATCACTTTTGAGATAACTTCAAGTCTATGAATAGTACTGGTCTTAACCGTCTTGTTCAGTTAAGTGAAAGTTAGGTCCTTTACACTGACGATTGATTAGCCGAAACGCGTACATCGAGAGTAAAGTGTCTATGCTATAAATGGTGGGAAATGGTCAAAAACACATTGGTCAGTGATAGATGACGATCACTGGTTAGATGCTCTAGTACAACAGATGAATCGGCAACCAAATAGATAGCACTATTTCCTGACATTTTAAGATATGGTTTTCCATAACCTATAGGCTGCACTCATATCACTGGTTCACATCGGTCAAACTGTTAAATATCTTCCAATCAATCTTGCACAGTATGTAGCTGATTAATCACGAAAAGACAAAAATATTGATTATCGTGTGGTAAACATGTACATTCTGTTATTGTGTGTGAAAGTTGATGACATCCAGCTTGCTCCACTAAGCAGTTTGGTACACACCGTTAGGACGTCACTATCTTAAATACCGGCATACGTGTGTAAGTACTAGATGTCTTGGATTTTAAAGGATCGGTCGATATAACATCAGGTACTCATTCTGGCTTCCTTCATCTGATCTTGATCCTCTGAGCACGAGATGTATGATGAACTTTAGCATCTTGTGGGAATCAGGGAGAGCAATCCTGGACGCACCCAACCAGACAGCTTAATACACACGAATACTGTTACCACGATTAGATAAGGACAACCTGAACTAATGAAATTTAATGCAAGTTAAACTGTTATTCAAAAATGTACGTAAAATATCGACTAGTGTAAGTAAAAACTTTTTCAGATTAATTCAATGAATTTTCAATAATAATGATTATATTCTACTTTGTTATGCAAATTTTGTTTCAAGCGATTCATAACAATTTCACCCAACGAATTTAAAAAGCAGCGTTTCAAAACCAATAAACCTAGGTGAGCGCAGTAAATCACTTTCAAATACTCGCTGACAATCCACGACCATGTAGACATTATATGACTGTACAGCATCAGTTAACTTGGTGTTCACCAAACAATTCAGACCACCAAGTAGTTAATTTGGTATGAATGACTACGTTTATTTATGTCTTTCGTTCTAGACCAACTCACCTCGGAATTGATATTGGGATCCGAGCCAGCGTTGAGCAGCAATCGTACAACCTCTTGATGATTCGATTCGGCAGCCAAATGTAGAGCGCTTTTACCTTCGGAATCCTTTCCAGAGAGAAATATAAACTTGATTTTGGAAACCTCACTTAGAACAAAAAATATCTATACTATATCACATAGATATGCGAACTTAACTACACGCAATGCAAAAATGGGAAGATAATTGAAACAAATTCAGTGCACATTGGTTGTCCATTAAAAAATAGCAGTTGGTGAAGATGAACCAGTCATTGATCAAGTTGCAGCAGATCGTGGTCGATAAGTGAGGCCTTGCAAACTAGGTGCTAGCAAGTAATATGTTGACTGATGCTGTGAAAAACCGTTGAGCGGTGATTGTTGTTATGAAATGATTTTCCCTAACAATCAGTTTCTGATGGTTAAGCGACCTGGTCAAGTATGTGAAGACTTCAGTATTCACTGGACTATCTGATCGCGGTTGTGAAACGTGGTCAAAACCTAAAGAAGGCGGAACACGGAATTCACGAATCATCTGGACGCAATTTGCCTTACTGACGAGACATGACAGACAAAAGTCTATGAAATTTAATGTCAGCCAAACGGATAGAATTGTGCGAAATTCCAGTGGAAGTTGAAGTTGAAACCTCGTTGTATCGTGGACTGCAGTTTCGTTTCATTAACGCTAATTTATGAGCAACACGAGAATAAGTAAATTAAAAATTGTACTTTATCAGACGACACGCTATGAACATTTAACCGAAAACAAAAACTACCTGAAACTTGCATTCCCACCAGAATTGCTCTTCGAATAAAAGATGTATACAGTTCCGACCAATGGGTGACTGTTTTATCAGATTCAAACAGTGTAATAAGTTTTGTTGGAGATTACAGAGTTTTACTGATAAAAACATTGGCTGTTGATTAGAGGAATCGTTGGAGTTTTACAAATTAAACAGTCAACATGTTTGAACTTATTTTCATGATTCAGAAGATTTTTTTGTTCCACCTTGAACTGAAAATATACGACTCGATGTCGGTCGCGTAGTTGTACAAATAGGAAGTTGAACCCTATCGTCACATGACTGAGGTGAGCGTGGTAATCAACCCACCATTGTCTGCGTACCAATAATGATGGGCTAATCCCATCTGAAAGTTGAGTAACAATGGCTAGTGAGTGCGGTTTAGTTTACATCTATCTCATATTTGTGGTTATCTTTCGTTTCCATTGATACTTCTGATAAAATTGCTGCTGAGTCAGGATGGGAACTTTTTATCAATGAAACAACTAAGTCCTCGAAAATACTCACAAGACGATTGATCATAGTAAGGATATCTGGTATGTTTAGCAAGTAGCTGACGACCGTCATGTGACCCTTCCACGAAGCCAAATGGAGCGCTGTGCGTTGCCTCTGAAAAGAATAAATGAGACGTGGCAGTTGAGGAGACTTTCAAAGTCGGATTTTCAATATGAATCCTGATGTAAAAACTGGATAGGATAGACTGAAACTAACTCGATAGGGAATGTATTCAACCATTTGGCGGTGGCTGTTGCAAGCAATAAAACCAGAATGAAGTTGAAGTAAATTTAAACTTTCTTATCCATGAGGCAGACAAGCTTGAAAGTTAAACAAAATCCATATGATGAGCAGCAAAACCCAAAGAAACTCCAATGTAGCTATATCTATATGGTGAGGTGTACCTAGTGGAGTCTTCATTGATATAAATCACTACCGCAAAATTACCAGAAATGTGTGGATTAACTTGGCAACAGTTGCTTTCTGCTCAGTAAGATCACATAGCGATGCTCATGTTGTGTCGTTGACTATGGACGTTTAGACTCTTCAGACGTTATTACTTATATCAGGTCTGTTTGATTGTAGTGGATGTTATGTGACCAATAGATTTATCAGGTTGAAAAAACTAACCTCTTTCAGTTTAGTGAACGCAGTTTTCTATCTTCTAATTGTTTAGTGTTCCACCCATTATAGCATTCTTTCGTTTTACATTT
Source organism: Paragonimus skrjabini miyazakii (assembly GCA_014338405.1). NCBI lineage: Eukaryota > Metazoa > Platyhelminthes > Trematoda > Plagiorchiida > Troglotrematidae > Paragonimus > Paragonimus skrjabini miyazakii. Next base: position 46,714 of record JTDE01021184.1, on the reverse strand, counting down.
CTTTCACGATATCAATAGGTAAATATAGTTGGTTCATACACCATGCTAATTTCTGAACAATCTCTACATTATAGATTCAGGGGCGGCTGTCTACAAAACGACTGTTGTCAATTCCAGCATTGGAACGCGCTGTAATTGCCAATAATTTTGTACAACTTAGTGTATAACTTCCTACAGATGATCATGATCGTGTTCTCTGGTTTTTGTCTGCTTTATCCGTTCTGGAAATTTCGCCAAGATTAGTTGAATTTATCTTTGGATATATCTTTCTTAACCAATGTGAGTTTCAATGTATGATCAGCCATCAATATCACGTAGCGCTGACTCAATGAGGTAGAACACTTTTGTCTGGAAGGATTCAAATCTCTTCATTCTTTTTCGTTACAACTAATAACTTTTCTGCTGCAATGAAATTCCAAAATCCGAGAAATAAAATGTGTATCGGAAGGCTCCGTTAGGCTATCTTCGCATTAATCGTATGGGATTCGTCTTTTGAAGCTCAGTTCATCGACTGACTGTTAAAACTTAGTACATACCACATATTTAGACCGAGTTATGAGGTATTGGTAGTAGTCACTCGTTCAACAGGTAGGTTTACAGGACAGTTTGCAGAGGGTACAACAATTTCGGCTACCAATATGAAAGGTTGACAGTTTAATCCTCGTTAACTTCAACTGTACCAGCTAGGTTTGAACAGGGATGAAACTGGCCATAAAGAATCGGTTTAAGTGTTGAAATTACAATGCATAATGTTAACCATTTCGTGCCTTTTTAGTTGTAGTGCATAGAAACTAGCAAAGCCCAGTAGGCTGAGTGGGAACATACTGAGCGTTAATCTTTATACAAAAGACGTTTAAACATTCAATTGACGAGAGAAGACAGAAAACCTGCAAAGTTGTATGATTCATTGAGATTGACGAAATTCACACATCAGCCCAAATGAGTGCTAGACAGAAGTTTGTTAAACGGAAATCAAATGACGTCTGTTCAATTTACGGAACAAAACTTACTTTGTCTATTTTTGATACCATGCATTTCTGTTTCACAAACACTTCAAGCAGTAACTGATTTCCTCTATGCGCCGCGACCAGGAACGGTGTCAAGCCACTCTGGAAAGTCAGTACACGGAAAACAGAACGGAGATAACTTGTAGCATCTCTACTCCGATAACACGTAATGCAAGTTTGCTAGACAAACAAGCGGTATTACCATATAGTACGGCTTTGTTTGATTTGATTTTACTGCGCCTTATCAAGTACACAATAGAGAAGAAGTAGAAGGAAGTCATAAAGTGTTAACTTCCGAACAGCATCTTGTACAGATATACTCATACAGCCAAAATTTCCTCCGTCAAATGAAAAATGCTTGCGTTTGTTCGTTGGGATGACCCTTAAAATCAAGCCAAACTGACATCGGCAGTCCGTTATACATGTATAAAATGGATAATTCCACAGGTGTTTACACCCAGTAGCGCCTATGAACTTCATGTTTTCAACAATACCGGAGGATACTTAAGTTTCATTGTGGATCAAACTGCCGACGAATCGAAGCAAACAGCTTCAGCTGGTGGCAGGTGACGAACAAAAAAGTCAAAGCTGGATTAGAAAATGTACTAAATGTTGACAGGGAGGAAAGGTGCTTCCAAGAATAACAAGTTCAGAGCAACATGACCGTTGAGACCATCCCTAAAGAGTTGTCCATGTATACTCAGCCCTAGAAAAGTAAACGGCTATCTTTTGCATAAGATGAAACGGAGGTCATCCTATTCCGGTCATATTTGGCATCCTCAGATACTTTGAGACGAAACTGAACAGCATGGAAATTCTATTTGGACATTCCATAGATGCACCGCTTCTAACAAAAAACTGTTCGGTGTTCTGTTACGTGGTGTCAGTTTGTCTGGATGGAATAATTGAGGTTCTGTTTCCAGCATTCTGGAGGAGGATCTAGTATGTGTAAGGTAAACTGTCTATACTGTGGGATGCAATTCACCAACTTACTGCAGTATGCATTTGGAACCAGTATTCTGATCTTATGTGGAAAGGTTAATTTTACACTTACAAGATAGACCAGTCAAGCTAGTCGATTGGAGTGCTGTAATCCATCTTAATGACCAGTCATTTGAATTTAACTTCCGTGCTTCACTGTAAACCATTTTGCTCAATATGTGGAGAATCTGGCACATCAGCCTTCCTTCACCTCAACCAAGGTCTTTAAGTTTGCCCATGCAAAACTTTCCTTTATCATCTTGGATATTGTTTTTCTTCTTGCTCCTCAGAAACTTGTTGGAATATTTTAATTTTGGCAGTTGTCCTAATTGCCGCTGTGTAAGCAGCATTACGTGAAAGTAATCTCACAATTATTTGAAGTCATTCTGATTTCACGCATTTGTATTTCCAGTTCTTGTGCAAAGCGATTATTCAATCAAGTTTATTCACAATCAAGGGGTAACACAATGAAACCTCGTGAAGGAAGAAGGGTTTCAACAAGAGCGACATGTCAGGGAATTACACCAACCCCAGATTATAAGTGAAAATATCCATTCTTGAATGGTTTTCGTTCGGTAGTTGCATGTGGTATTTACTTGTCTCTTAGCTGTCCGGTCAGTGGGAGCAGCAGTTCTGTTACCAGTAGTACAATTGTTCTTTCTGATGTTCTGTGCACAGATTTCTATTGTATGTGTTAATATGAACAGATGTGATGACACAATTCTTACTGCTCCCGACTCGTATAATGCTGACCTATCCTATAAATCTGGAAGCATTTGCTAGTTTGGTCTCTCTTGACAACATGAAATTATTTGCTGTCCACAGACGATCTCTGCTCGGTAGCCCCAGATAACCTATCACGAGGCCCTTCTCCACGAATTAAAATAATATAAGTCACAAGCTTCTCACTAGCTGTGCAGGTCGGCAATTTCTTCTCGAAAATTTTGAAAGGCAAAAAGAAAATTTTAGCTGAATCTCAGTTAAGCTTAACTGTTCAGATTGATTTGTCAATCTAACGTGAATAATTTTTTAACCATCTAAAGTTTTACTAAGATATTTGTTGCCTTAGAGAAACCATCCTGTGAGAATCGATTCTTGTTTACTTGTCTAAGCAAGCGGGTAGGAAGAATGAAAAGGCCTATATATCAAAAAAATATTTTCCATTGAAATACACTTCTGCCCATCAGATGTGATTGAAGTCGTCTGAATTCGAAAAATTTACCGAAAGGTAAATCATGAGAGGTTTAGAAAAACTGAGCACCATTTGAATGGAACCACAATATAACATAACGGGCTCTGATTAGTTAACTTTTCCTAGCTTATGTTGAATCTTTGGTTATTTTGTTGTCTGGGGGTCCCTGTGGAAAAATTCTGCATTACTGTATGGCGCATTCCGTCATGTCCGTTATCTAATTCCTTGGTGATGTTCTCTATGTCAACACTTGGTTTAATCTTATGAAGCATTTTCATTCGCTGTTTCAAGATATGACTGATTCTGAGCAACAGAACAGAACTGAATGATCAGCTGACCTCTCTACTGATAACACAAGCAATCAGTGAGTTGGGATTTGGTGACCCTGTTAACGACTGAACTCCTCTTAATTCGACGTGTTCATAAAATTCGCAAACTGCCTGGGTTCAGCGCGTGGATAGGATGTCGTTAAAAGAGTTTTATTCAACTGCTTTACGCACTGCTGTTATAAATAATTTTGTGAGAAACTCGATTCCTGCCTAACCGATGGACACTGCTGTTAAAGTTTGCCACCATTTGGTATTATTTATAGGAGTAGAATTTGAGCGTCGGTTACGTGTTCGTCAGACAATCCTGTCGACGCTTGCGTCATTACCTTCAATTTGGACATGGAATGTCATATCAGAAGGTCTATACAAGATTGCCTGTGAGCAATGCTTAAATTTTCCGATTCTGTCAAATCTAGTACTTCTTACCGGAACAGTGATTGTAAGAATCTTCGATGGGAATGCAAGTGGAATCATTTGTGGCCAGAATCTCGTATTATCTACCGGTAACAGAAACACCAGTAAACAATGGCTTCTCATTGAACTAGATTCACTCATGGATGATTCAGTTCTTGTTGGTCAAACACGTAGTTAGCAACCACTTCCAAGAAGTACCAAAACCGATTTACTTGTTGACCCGACTTGAACGAAATGAACGGTTAGCCAAGTCCACTTTAATACATTCGCGCCATAAAAATAGGCTTTGGGGATGTTGGATGGGATAGAGGATAAAGTGCTGTGTCAAAGACAAAAATCGTATCTGCCGATTTCGTCCAAGAGTGTGCTGACTGAAATTTTGTTATCTGAAATGTTGTTTGACACGGTTACTGAGCTAAAATGATAAAAGCTTTCCTCCGCGGTGTCATCCATTCTCTGTCGATGTAAGCTTTGCAATGTGTTCTCACACTGGTTATTCACTTTTCAGGTTGTCGTAGTTAAAACCAGAACAACAAGACGATATGTCTTCATAATGATGAAAGATTTCATTTGACCTATCCTATAGATTGGAAAAACGAATAGTGAACAACTCACACGTGGCTGCTCATATCTGTTGCCCGGTTGAAACTTCATCTATCAACTATGCATAACTGCTAACGGACCCTGATCAAGGTTCATCGACATAACTGCAGAACCTTCAGAGACGCCGAAAAACGGAAACGTTGTTGCGCAGAAGAAGACAAGGGTAGTTAACATCAGTTAGTTAACTTGGACCTGATTTTTAAAAAGTGTGAAACGTTTTCCACCTACTGATTACACTTATCCACTTTGGCTATTAGAATATCCATTTGTCCAGAATGAATAAAGCGTACGTCCCTACGTTGTTTTGCTAAATAAACAATCCTTGTGTGACCCGCAATCTTGACCCACAATACTATTGCCCATTACCATGACGACGCTTTCCATACTTTATAAAACAGTGCTTGGTATAGATAATTTATTGCAATCTTTGACGTGATCAACTGGTCTTCGACCGCCAGCACTGACCAAAAATTTAGCACTAGAAATTATCGCCAGTTTTACTGTTTAAAGTAAATACCTCAAGATAGCTGACTTATGCAAATCTCCATATTCTGTCTGTCAGATTCCATAGAATATGCTATAATAACAGTGGTTAGTCAAACTATTCTTGTTGGGGCACCCGTAAGATCGTCATGAGTTACCTTGATCTATCCTATCTGCGATGCCGAAAACAGGTTAACTGATCGTCAACCGGCAACGGTATGCAATAAATCCAAGCAAAAGTTAATTTTTGGAAGGGTTGTATCGAGCGTTTGCCGTTAAGGGCCAGGAGGAATCTTACGGTCACCACATGTGTAATTTTTTCACAAAAACAGCTACTACATTTATCAATTTCTAACTAACTAACCAATCTATCCCGGACAAGTAAATTCCACAAACATTGGCATAAGAATCAATTCTTGCGGTGCAAATCATCCTTACCTATCGCCCAAGGCTAACTGACTCCTTAATACGAACCATAATTTTCTGCGACTCTAGTTATAATATCGCCTGGTCACTGAAAACTCTACAGCTAGTATAACGGAGGTCAATTCTGAGAAGATACTGCGTTGACATGTTTCACTATTGTAGATATTGCAAATGAGTGGGAAACTATCAGTAGGTCTGCAGACATAAACGATATTGAATATAAGCAATAATTTAAAATAGTTTCTCAATTTGTTGGTTCGTTAAATAATGAAAACAGCTGACTAAACAAAACTTAGATGGTACTCAAAAAGATAACAATCGTGTGATAATCTCCGTCATGTACATTTGCATACAGCATTGGAGGGACGTTGTGATTTAGGTGGGTGGTTCACCGTAAGCTTGCATGATTCCACATTTCTCTGCAAGCACGGTTATTCTCCGGATCAACTGTCATCAGGACACATTGTTCCGGGAATGATTAGTCACAATGGTGAATTGTTTCGGCAGCAATTAAACAGAAGTAATTGAATATCATTTTTATCATAATGATTATGTCGAACATGCTCATGTGATTACTGATATGCCGAGATTCTAACAAACAATACGTTTACGGGATATATATTGAGACCGAAGAGAGGCATGGTCTTAGCATGAATTTACTTGGCCAGATATTGGTCTGGCCGTCTGTCACCTGGGTCACAGCCTCGGCTATGTTAGGCAACACTACCGTTACAGTAAAGTTTGACTGTTTTTGCTTAATTCCTAGAGATTATACGTGAGTAATCGGCTGATCGTTTGAGTTAATGTTTTGGTGAACATGTTTGGTTATGCTTATGCAAACGATGGACGATACTGCGTTATGTGTTCAGTTGAAATCCTTCCAGTGCCAATAGAATTATTTTTCGTAAATTAACCATCTGAGTTTTGGCTGGCTGGAATGCTGCTTAGCCGGCATGTTTACTCTGACTACTCTCGTTGATTCACATGTAAGAGAGTTTAAAGTCTTACATAACATCAGTGATAGTTGGAAACTTAGATTGCTTCAAAATGATCTCAGCATCCGTACTCAGCAAAACACTTTAGCTAACTTACCTTAAACAGAAGCACTAGATTTGATCTTCACCCTTATTAAAGCATATCAGTAGTGCATACTCTCGTCCGGACAGGATTTTCGCTCAAGCTAGTGTGCACGTGAGATTAGCGTGTTAATCGCAAACCTAGTAGCTGATTACTTTACACAACCGAACAATCCCGTCCAAGTGGTAAAACACAACCTCATATGAATAACTTTCAGCTCACCCGATCACTTCGACAGGATAATAAACAATAATCCAAGCCTCTGAAGTTTTATTGATGTTATAAACCTTACTCAGATTTCATAACAACGAGGCTACTGATTGGCATGAACACAGCAATTATATTTATTTACAGAACGAGGGTATGCAGCACTAAAATTCGAGTATACCACCTCTTGCCAAGGCGCACCAGCCGAAAGCCATTTCTAAATCGGAAGTCGTCACCCAACCTTGAAATAATTTTACGTAGGGTAACTATCAGATATTTCAAAGGTCCCAGAAAACTCAAGAAGCTTGGGTGGAAAGACAAGGGAGTTGTTACAAATGTTTTCAACAAAGAATCAACCATCGGACAGACTGCCATTCGGGTAATAGCTTCCTATTGAAATATTCATTTATGTTACTTTTCTTATTCCCCAAATCCTCAGTTTCTAAATGAAAGTGAAAATCATTCGGCCACCATAGTAGATTATCGATGGACGAAGTGGCTAGCTGCACCACCGAGTAATGCGTCTAGACAGGTACATTTTTACAGGTTAAGAATTCTGCTCGCAACTACTGCCTGATAAGAACAAAGAGAGGCATATCAGTCCCTAATCCTTTTACGTTTTTTTAGTAGTTTCGAGGACGAACTCAAATCCCCGAAAATACCGTTTTATTTGCCTTCGCAGTGGCCTAACTCATTACCGACTGAAGTGACCTTCATATTCGGCACGGTCATGTGCCACTTTACCCGTCACGTGCGTTCTCCACCTTTGTGCCAAATTCTAGCACCCCGCCCCATTTCTGGCCGTGTTCCTTGATTGGTCACAAACCCTTTAACTGGGTTTACTTTGTGATCGTGTTGTCTTCGGATTGAGTGACATAAAGTGGCTCTGTCCAGAGGCCTGTTTTTTCTGTATTCATTTGTTAGTATCGGGTGGTTTTGTTGGCCGGGAATATACGTATTAATCATACATACCTTGTAGTCGGTTGTTCAGAACCGTTGAACATCGTTCCGTTATCTACCGTTACACCAACCGTTATTCCGTTGTCTGTTTACGCGGTCGTCGGCCGTATACCAAGTTACAACAAATGGACACCGTAGTTGCCACTGAAATTCTTTCATTTGAAAAGCAATAACTTAGTGTTATATCTGAATTTCAGTCAGTACATGACTTTCACTGCTACTTGAAATATACTGATGCAGAAACAGTACAGACTGTGTGTAAACGATTGATCGATTGATATTACCATTCACAACTGTTCTATTAAAGTTCTGTGAATATTGTACCGATTCCCATTAAAAGTTCAAGAATAGCATCATCTATGTAACTCGTTACTTTCAGCTAGCACGAAAATTTTTGTAATCGCACGAACGACAAGTTTAACTTTGTGTAAAACGATAAGTCATTTTTCTGATATTCTAAGACAACTTCCAAGCACCCGTGCATTTCGTCGAATAGCTTCAGCTATTAGTAAATTTGTTCCGTCCAATATTGAACAGCATTCACTTGGGGATTACCGCTCAATAACATGTGGATTCACCCAAACTCAAATAAGATCGGACAAAGCTTAGCTGGTCAAGTTATGTTCACTTTTAAGCGCGGCTGCACCTACACTTTGAAGAAAACTTATCCTCTAGATGAGTTGATTATTGCGTTGTTTGGCGACAATACTATGAAAACGGTTTGTTAAGGTACACTCTCCCGTTGAGCGGTCATTATGAGCGTATTATTCAAACTTGTAGCTCGCGCCTTATAAACCACATAACTTTAATTTAGACAATACAACGAAAAGCTACCAACTTGACTATATTATTTTGTTCGAACAAGTGGTTCAAACTCGGGCAATCCCCAGATATATCTAGCGTAGTGAGGAGAAGCGATTATGCTATACTACTCACATTGTCGTTATTCAGTAGTGGGGTCAAAGCATATATTTTGACATTGAGGTAGTCGCAGAAAAAATGCGAAAAGAAACGTCGGAGTGCATCTTCGCCTGAAATTGTTCTTGGTACGTAAGGGAACGTGAAGAAACTGAGCATTGATGTCTGTGGCAACCATGACCGTCTGGGCCCAGTATCGTATTGTTTGTTGTCTTGTTGAAACGTTTAACGCACCTTGTGCCATCTTTGTTTTTGGGTCGCAACACTAGTTTAACCGTTATCCTCTTACAGATATCACATCATCTGCTAAGAAAATTAATTTTGCATAACCAAACGCATCATTTCGGGAGTAAACTCGCTTACGCTCAAAAGGTAAATGAACCACTTGATATAAAAACAATATTCATTCGACATGTATTTGAGCCTAGCCTGAAGGCACTTATAAAGACCGATTGTAGCAGTGCCAACAGTTAACATTTTCAGGGAAACTCTTGATGCACACATTCGGGAAACGAAACTGAGCATTCAGACGGGTTGCAAATCAGGGTGTTTTCATCAGCCACTCAAACTTAGGTCAGGTCAACGGCCTGGTAAACCCTGATAAGATTTTTCTTGCATAAAGTTAATCTGTAATTATTTTCAGTTATTAATTTTACTGTCGCCAATATTACTACTAATAACAGCAATAAGCCTCACTAGCCGTCTACCAGTTCGATTTTTTTGTTCCATATGACTGAACCCCTTCAACACATTAACATTTTCAGTTTCCTCCAATCTGTATGCATCCTTAAAATCCCATGATTACAGCTCTAAGATCTTGTACTCAGTTACCACGTGGATATGTTAATTTTGTTCTATACACAAACGTTGACAATGTATCACACTTCTGACTCATGTTTGGATTGAAGAAGGCATTGGTATAAGTGGGTGTGTTTATATTATGTTTAATCACAGTGGTTTATTGCAGGTGTATTTGTAACGTAAGCACCTGAGTGTGCGCATATTGTGTCACATGATGAAGAGCAAATAATCAATAGTCTAATTACAATCAATACACCTCGTAGTCGGTGCCAAGTTAACCACTGTGTACATTTACCGAAGAGTATTTCTATTTTTGAGATTGGAAAATTGACGATGAATGAGGCCGTGAAATGAATTGATTGACTTACATTGTCCTCTTGATCGATTTTCAAGATGTGGTATTTTTGGTACAGATATTTCAGTATTCCAACTGCGTTAGACTCAGCAATGAAATGAACAATGGTATGACCTTGCTGCAAAATATGAAAGAAAATAGAAGCGTAACAGCTTTTGGACTTGTATGTAGAATTATTTCGTAGAAAAAGAACCGCGTAGCAATCAGTTTCACAATGACTCCTGTACCTTCTCTTACCAGCCAGGATCGGGTACCTGAAAGGTTGTGGACTATACGGACAGTTCGTTTGAAGCCAATGCCCTAGTTAGCATCAGAGCAATACACAACTATTCATCAATCACACACGCACAGTATACAAATATATGACGTTCGGATATAGTAACCTGTAAACCTGGATGAACAAGAATGAACGGAACCTGCGATAATGACGTGGCATGTTAGTATGCGACATCACTGACCTAGTGTACGCTACACAATCTGGTGGGTTGCGGTGAGCGACTCAACTAATTTTGGGATTCCAGTGTTTAACAACGGAATCACTGTTGATCTTGGGAAGATAGTGTGCCATCGGTTCTATACTTGCCGGTTTGAATACGTATTTCGATAATAAATATACTGTTCTGTGTGAAGTTCTGAAAGAAATATTTAATCAAAAAACAAAACTCAGTAGAATAGGTCCAATAGAAGGACCCATAGGTTTTGTAGGTGCGATCACACTACCATATCGGGTAATGTTTCCAGTGGTTTCTTAGTCTTTAATATAGTGGGTGATAAACATTAGCTTTGGTCAATAGAACTCTAGAAGTCCTCGTAATTCGTGACCAGATTGTTGTTTGACCAACCCGTGGTTTTATTTCAATGTTGATAGTCTACAAGACTAACGACTTGTGCGATAAGTGTTCAAATAATATACGAAGTTGGTAATCCAACCAGACTGTGCGGTCTACTGCTGGTCATGGTTTGATGAAACAATGATGTTGTTTCCACAATCCACACATGTGATGATGTCAACTGGTGGATAAAACAATGGTGAAAGATGAAATGTTGCTTATAGTTTAGTGAAAAACATATCATGTTTGCCAACCAGGTTGCATAGATATTCGTACAGAACATTACAAACCTTTTCATCAGCGATAGTCATTTGTGATTCCGACTGCACGAACTTCGGTTCGCTTGATTACTACTCATTACCATTCACTGTGATGTCGACTATCGAACAAGCGTTAATTACGTAATGAAGGTTTCTTGCTATTGTTTGCGATAGTTGATTCAGAAACTGCGCTAGCCTAAAGAACGACAAAATTAATGAGATACTAGAGTGAGTGGTAACATTCCAAAATACTTAATGGTGTACCTTTCTTGTGGCGGAGCAGGGAACGGTTTTCTCGCTGTTTATTGGTTCTGGCCAAAATCAATGGAACTTGTTCGCGAAATACCATGAGTGGGAATGACGATGCAACAGCAGAACATCCGTCGGGAGGTGTAAACCTTCAAACCACTCTGGTACCTCGATATTACTCGCTGCATCACCAAGCCACAAGTGGGAACCCGTATAACATCATTTTGAGATTTTCCCTAGTTTACACCGTATTGGCCAACTTATCGTATAATTGGTTCTTTAGATACCTCCCTATGTGGTTGTTACATTAAAGGCTTACAGGTTGATATGGATAAGTCTCTAGTTTGATGCAGTTAACTTGTATGTGTGAAACCACAGCGTTCCTCCAATGTCTCACATAAATGCATAGAAAGTTACATCACTAAATGCCTCATCTCTTGAGTAATGGTTCAGGCATTCAATTGGGCTGACTAAGCAGGAATCTAGCGACTCCTAACGTATAGTTTGCCTTGCCTGTTCAAAGCATACTGAGTCATCTCTAACCCTGGTCTTTACGATTTTCTGAAACCATGCCAAGCAATCACTTGGAGAATATATTCAAAAAGATTAGTCGTAAACTAAAAATCTATAATCTGCCCATCAAAATGCGCAGTTTTTGGTGAATACCATTCAGATAGGAAGGGCCGCTCTCCGTACAGTGTTTTCTAGTCGTTTTAGGTAGCCAACATTAATCCCGAATGATGTAGCATATAAGGTTAAAAATAGTCCAGATGTTTTTATGCTCTTCGAATCCAAATGTAAGCTTTTGCGGTTAGTGGTTGATAATTGAAGATTATGCACAGTGATAAACGGTGAGCTCGCATTTCTTCTTAAGTTAATGGTAACAAAATGTCTTTGTCATCAAAAGCTTGGTTCGGACAAGTTAATATCTACGGTCTTTCCTTTTCTCATCGTTCTGTTGGGTGAAATATGTTGCGTCCTGTGGCCAAGATATATTTGAATGTTGGTTATTTGGTCCTCCACACAATAATGCCCATAAGACTGCGGCGTATGACCGAGCATATTGTAGCAAAAAGGCGTCCAATAAAGCACAATCTTTATAGTCCAACACGCCAGTTCACATGTTACACACGCGCACGCGTTTATGAGTCAGCATTCCAGTCCACAACACCCCCAGGTTTCCGTTCACGCGTAGTGTGCACTTCTGCCCGGTTTAGGTGTGTGATCGGCGCCGTCTATCGGGGGTTTTCCGCCTACCATTCTTCGTCCATTGGTCCGATTCTGTTGAGCGATGGCTCGTCCGGTCGCTCGTATTGTTCTCCATCTATTCAGAATGAGCTTTGATCGTATTCCACGGTGGTGTTGAGATATTCCCCCGAGTGTTGGAATAATCGAGTCTCCGACTTCGTCGTCCATTCTATTTTGCCTGCCATGTCTCGTCCGTTGGTCCGATCCGGTCTTGCGATGACTCATCCGACTGCCCCCGTTGTCCGCCATCCGATCGTTGAGGGTTTGTGGACGTGCCTGCCTTCCGCGTTGAGGTACTCTGCCGAGTGATTGAATGCTCGCACCGCCGGGCCTGGCAATCCACCACGATATGATGAATTTCTAATCTCACTCTAACTGAACATGAATTCTCCTGATTGTCTAGGAATGTGTGCTCGTAAAGAAACATCTAACAAAACCGTAATTGTGTATGCATTGATTCTTAATAATATAACAGGGCAGTATGCTTATGTAAACAGTTCGTCACTCACTTTGGTTATTTTGGTGTGTTTGGCCCCGTTCTCGATCAAGAAAATTGCAACTTTTCGATGATTATTGTAAACAGCCCACATCAATGGGGTAATGCCGTACTATGTAGATGAGGAGACAAAAAAAGAAATCAATGTTTAGATAAAACCTTGACAAGAAGCTTTTAAAGGTACGAACAAGTGAAAAGTAAGTTCTAATCATTTCGACCTTTAGAAAATGATAGATCATTCAAGGTAACGACTTTCTGTACATAGCTTAGTGGTTACTTATCATCACTGTTCCACGAACTGACTATCAGTCGGGACTTTGTTTACGTTTCTTATCATACAGTGATTTGAAAAGATGCTTGCCTGTTCAAAATAATACGCAACAACTTTGGGAGGCTTTTGAAACGCGATTGTTTGTGGGTACCTTCGGTAACTATTTGACCGGATGTGTACACACTTAGCCCGATTTCCAGTTAAACAACGATATCAATAATCAAGAGTTGCATCGATACATGTTGCATGGTTAGGATCTGATAAGAGTGGTTCGAGAGCAATTATTTCAGTGGACTTCGTTCGGACACTGTCTAGGCAACTCTAGTAGAAAACAGGTTGGATGGACGCTGTTAATTTCTTCGTTGCTTCAGATTATGTGGATGCTTTCTCGCTGATAAAAGCACCATAGGCAATTTAAGGAAATGGACACAAAACAGCATGTTTAAAGTAGGCCCATTCCTAGCTAACTAATGTTCAAATAACTGTGAATAACGTTACTTCAAAGCATACACTTGTCCCCCCATGTCAATAAAATTTTCATGCCAGTTTTGGGTCTTAGTCGTTTATTCCAGCTGTTTGGACGTAGTTTTCAGGTATTCTCATCTCAGTTCAGAATTCATCCACGCATTGGGTACGTTGTCCATGATCTTTCGCTGAAGGATCACAAGCTGTTGAATACAACTTAATAAAACGTTCGGCGCATTGTAGTGATATTACATATATATATGTTTGTATTTTATTAGTGAAATCTTGTAATTTACACAGGACTTGTATTCGTTCAATGCCATAGTAAAATCCACAGACGCTTTTTGTCGTGTTTACAGTCGTGACTGTGATCTTTTGAATGGTCGAAATGGAAATTAACCATGAACACATCGTCCTAGAAGCAAGTGAACTAATGGATTCAAAACAAGATGTTTTACATAATCCACCTGGAATCGTATGATCTTTTTATCTGACAGCTGAGGCCTACATTTCTGTTTGTCATTATTACCGGGGTGAAAAAAAAATGTTTTGACTGGACTTAAGATGCTGAATCACGGTGTCCAGAAGTCAGGCTCCTTGTTGACTTTTATGACCAGCATTATGTTCATGCTGTTCTATTGCGGAAACTTGGTTGAAATTGCTTCAGACAAGAACGGAATAAGATCATTGCAGATATAGTGCTGTTCAGTACCGTTCAGTATGTAGCCACTAGACTCGCTGTTCCAGCTGTTGCTCATCATACCTTTAGTCACAGGTTAACTAGGTTGATTGTGCTAGAACAGTCTCAAAAGCTGTGTTACTGATGCAAGTATTCCTCACTAGTTGCGATAAACCATCATTTGCACATCTTGGTTTCCCTCAAGATTTTCTATAAAGATATCAGAGCACGTGAATTGCGGGATGTTAATCAGTTTAACCATCTGCAAACTGGGAACGCGCATACGTGCAGCTTACTTCCAGGAGACACATGAAAAATGAACAGAAGGGGGCGGTAGAGGCTAGAGCACAAATAAGTCGACTGAAAATGGATACACGAAGTAGTTTATATCTGCTGCTGGTAAACAGTGGGAGATTCAGTTTACTCAAATTGAAGTCATGTGTATTCAAATAGACTGCACAGATGGTCTTTAGTAAGCAGCTCTGGACCAGAAATTTGCTGCTATTAGAACTCATCTGTGTCCAATTCAATAACTGAACTCCGGTCCGTGTATCTTTTGGACGACTGTGTTATTCGCTTTATGTTCAGTATGGTAGATTTAACGCGTCTGACTTCTTAGCCACGAGCTTATGAGCAACCATCAGGTTGATTGGCCATCCTGCCAGAGAACAGTAACTCTTCTGGTTATTCCGGTCGGTGACCTGCGTCAAGGACTGCTTAGTCTTGTCGTGACGAAAGATTTTATTTGTCGTGATTATTCGGTTGTGCACACTCTGAACCAACGCCCACCGTCCAGAATACCTACAACCCTAGGACTAAACGGCTTTGCTTACATAAGTGGAACTGTGGAACATCTTGCGTGTGCTGAAGTGCAGGGAAACCAAGACTATTTTGTCAGCATCAGCTAGTTAATAAGTTTTGCAGTAGTTACACTGGGGACTGTCCGGATCAGTGAGCACAATCCAGCACCATTCTTTACTTAGGATAAGGTTATCATGCGAATTTATCATTTCTGTTTGAGTGACCATCTGGGCACGGAATGGCCGTTTTCAAAGTGTTAATCAGAAGCGCATCAGATCTGGAGATGGATCTGGAGATGGAGGCGAATAATGTCTGCAAAAACTTGGCCAATTACATTTCGTATCACACCCGTCAGCTATTTGAAGTGGCTGGTCTATTCTTGTTCTGGAATGTGTTCTCATTCGATTCCATATTTTATGTACGACTCTTCTCGGCTGATTGTTCGGTCGTATTCATTAATTGTTTTCTAAGTAACTGGTTTCGTAACTTGTTTCCTTTTCAGTACCTTTTTGATTCACTCCTAGATTGAAGTTTAGTTCATTCATTTATATCGTTCGCAGCATGTTATTACATTTTTCGAATGCATTTTGATGGTTATTCTGTAGCGTATGATCTGGATTTTCAAAACAATAATTCCGGTTGCCGATGATGATTTATCGAGCGTTTCCGCACTCACGTTTGACAATTAATTCACTAAGGTGAAATATACCATATGCGACGAAGATAACTGTTGTTTTTTGTCACTCTTAGGAACCGAATGCTCACTAATAATGTCAAGAGAACATGTGAGATAGCAGTAAGCTTAGTTCGCACGTATCATTCGGTTGAGTAAGTAAGTTCTGTGAGTCCTATTGGTGGTGGTATATATAGTGTCATTCATCCCGATTTTACAGATGAAACTATTGTTCCTGCCGTATTTTGATTCGGTTGTTGGTCTCAGCTTCCGAAGCATGCTAACTCGAACCAAGTTACTTGCTCAACCGTTTCCAGAATGGCAACATCAGTACGAATTCCAAGTGTTCCGTTAACAGTTTAATCAATGTAGACTGTACAATTAAGATGTTTGGCTAAACAGAACTCAACGCAATACAACGTGAAGTTGTCGGCAAGTTTATGTAATCATCCTTGACACATAAAAGTCACATCTTTAGTTAAAATCCTGTTTAGTGTCGCCGTTCGGAAAATAGTGCGTTGTTGAATAACTATTCTCATTTCTCGTATATGCGCATTCTCCGTTATCTGAACTGATGCAAACTGCTGACAACAGCAATATGAAAGTGACGACAAGTAATGTCGGGTAAATCATGCAATTATACCTCGTTCAGTTGTTGGTGAAGAAGGGTTCTGTGAATCTGTCCATACCTCAGACTCTCATATCAAAGTTGTGGATATTCGACAGAGCTGAAGACCAGCATCTTAACAGATTGGATGGATGTTAATCAACCGACAGTTGCACCTTGACGTGTGGACAAAAGAATGTGTGCATTTAAGTGTTATTTTCTGGGTGAGATTTTATCGTGCAGCAGATAAATTGTCCCCATTTTTTAATGCTTACCTAATTTTCATTCTTACGGACCATAAACACCTTTGAAAGAACAAAATGTAGCCCCAAAACGTCCATACGGGCTAGCTGTTTACTGTTAAACAGAGGTTTAAATATTTCTTTCTAAATAGTTAGGTCGACGTACAAGAGCTGATGGTGTTTGGATTATAGTTTCTCGGTAAATATAACATCTCATTCGTCACGTGTATCAGTGTGTTCAGTTATGTCTTCAGCCCTATAGAAGGAATAATTATGGACAACACGCCATACAACTGGTGTCCGGAAGGCACAACTAAACACTCGAATCACTCTTTGTGATGGCGCTGATGAGAGTATTCTCGTGTCAGTCGATCGTTAATGCTATCCAGTCAGAACCAGATGGAGTCAATCAACCATATCAGTGTCAAGGTATACGATTTTATGCAACAGACTTTTCTACTGGCACGCTTCATGATTAAAGGCTGATAAGCCACTTCGTTGTCATATTTGTTTACCTCAGCAAAGTAAACAGAGTCTGATCGACCATAGTCACAGAAGTACACTGTACAATGGAACTAGGGAATCAGTCCACAGCCTTACATGGCAATATTGATTCTGAATTGTGCGACTAAGCAAGTCGTGTGCTAGTTTTGCACATAGGAATTACAATACCTGAATATAGTTTATCCAGGTCATAATACATCCAACAACATATGTTTGATTGTTGGAAACCATAAAACCAGCAATATAATCATATCTGTTTGTTTCCTGTTGATGAACGGATGTTCAGTGATGCCCTGAAACATGAAGCTGGAGTACGCTTCTGGTTTCAAATTGATTGCGAACGCACAGATCACGAGAACAGAGTGAATATCTTACATAACCTTTCTGTTGAATGACATATCAGCATACTGAGTTCATCCTTCTCACAGTACATTTCACCAACGACTACTAAATGATCATAACGTCCTCAGGTGCTAGTGACGTAGCTAGAGATCTAGTGTAATACAAATTTTGATAGGCACTTATACTAGGATCCTAGCTATATTTATGTCTACTTTCTCTTAGGGACTTTCTGCCATTGGATCTCTTAATCACAAAACAATTTATTAAAATAACAATATACTACACCTTCTAAACTGAATGAACAATCAAACTGCCTGTTCAGAGCAATGATTGAATTAACTCAACACTGAGTCGAAATCTGAACAGTCAGGTAAAACTGTTGATGAAGGGTCTCTTCTAAGATGCAGCAGCCATAGTTTCACGAGTAAATTTCTATGAATTTTTTGAACTCAATCAGAGCCATCGACTAATACTTGGATGAGATAACCGTCGGGAGCTGATACTTGAAAATACCGGAACTCCGAACGAGAAACCCTAACCAGTACGTAACAAAAAATCTAATAATGCGCTTTTATCAATGAATATGAAAAATAAACGACATACAGGGGTAGCGTTTTCATTGGTCACATAACGCGATGGTTCATATAGCAGCTGCTGGAAGTGGTGGATTACTGTAAGCGAATATCAAGCAGAGTGTGCTTAACTGTGATGCTTCAGTAACTCTCAGTTGGAAAATGAAAGCAGCTTGGCAGGTAAATTACTCAACTATTTGAATTCAGTTCTTTTCAAACAAGTTGCTACCACGTCTAATTCAGCTACATTTGAATAAGTAGTGATAGCCGATTTTTTTTTCATACAGCTACGTGGTAGACGACATTCCAAAACAGTACTCAGGGTTTACAGAGTTGATCAATTGTCCAGTGGAAAGCCGATCGATTTTGTGTAGTTATGTATTACACCGCTTTATTGTTCAGCAGAAAGTATGCAGACACTTTTGAGTTATTCACCTAGCAGAGCTGGTCTGTACAGAACACACTCTGCACATTTCAAGTGAAAGTTTTATTGAATGATTGGGCTAGTAGTGATTCCGTTCCGACCACCCCAGACGAGTAACAAGAAGCTGGCCATTGTCTTACTTGTTCGAGTAATATACTCATACCAAATTGAAGTATTCCTAGGGACGTGTTTACGGAGAAAACAAAATCATGTGAGAAAGCTAAATAAATTTACAATTTGTGGCAAGGCATCATATGTGTTCATCCGCACGCGTACGCTCTACCTTGCTGTAGAACTCAGAAGGCGGAATAATTTATGCAGAAGATGCATGCGACCATTGAATTATTGACCACTGCTACTTTTGAAAAATAGTCTGCATTTAATGGATCGGACACAGATGGTCATTAAAAGCAGCACAGAGATTCCTCAACATTTATTTTAAAAGATATCTTGTTTCATGAAGATTTATCGGGACAATAAATTCGTCGTGTTTCTTGCCTTTTGTAGGCTATCAGAATACACTACCTCATACCTCATAACTGTAAATCACAGACCAACGCCAATAAAGAAGTTCCAACATTATCATGATTTGGCTATATTGATTTTGGTTTAATCCTAATAACCATGAAGTTTATACGGTTAACTGTTAGACCAAATGGGATGAGAAACGTAAAACACAGCTACGACCAGCCGGTTAAGCTGTCAGTCATGAAGTGTAGATTTATTGACGCAATATGGGCAGACTGAGAACTGTTTTGGGATAATATCATATAGACTATTCGCAAAAATGGGAAAACAGTCGCAACAGATTTATAGTTATCCGACTGGTGTTGGTATTCACTTTTTCTGTACACTGATTCATCAGACGATTTTTCATAGTGTAATCGATCAACTTGCAAACCAACAAACGCTAACAAATGCCTGCAACATGTCCAATGTATTGCAAAATCCTGGTTATTTTCATGCCGTCCGCGTGATTGTCTTCCTTCAAGCAGGACGGTTCATCATAAGTTTTTATGAAGTACAAGCGCCTAGTGATTATTGTTGTTTAGTGTACGGGGATCTACTGTATTAAAGACCATACAACACAAATAAAATAGTGAACTGAAGGTTGCAGAGTACATACTGAGTTATTCGATAACGTTTATATTCCTCATATGTGGCCGATTAAGTCGCTCACCTTATCGGTCACATCAATCAACGCGCGAGATTCCACTAGAAACCGCACCGTGGCCAAATTCCCGTTACTGGCCGCAAAATGTAATGGGGTTCGATTGTAATTGTCTTGTACGTTCAAATTGCATTTACGTTCTTCAACCAACTTTCTGATGGCATCAGCACGATCTCGTCTGGCCCATTCGAAGAGCTGTAATTCTACCGAACTGACTGCAATATAATTATTGTAAATTGTACTGTTATGCCCTTGATTTCATACTTGAAAAATTGGAAACTGGCATCATTCTTTGAAGAAATATGATTAATTAAGATTACGGGCATTTTTCAAGTTAGGCATCGGGAATGATAAAAAGTGACTTGTTTTACTTTTCGCCGATTTTCATTAAATGAAAGCATGAAGTTAGAGCAATTGAATCTCATTACACTTGAAACAATTCTACTCAGCCATTGAATTTAAGGACGACCATAGCTTAGGATTGATTGTTTCTGTAAGCATGTTGTCATGACGATAAGGTCAATCACAACCGCCCCGGTGAAACCCAAGAACCTTTCATTAGTGTTAGGAATCAAAACCCTGAATTCTGAGGCTTACGTTTATCCAAGATGGAACAGCCAACACAAAGCGGAATGTTTGCATGCACAGGGGAAAAGGTTAGACTGCAAAAACACCATATGGATTAGCTTAATGGATATCTTTTTGTCTAAGAGTTTAGCAGTTTATCGGCTATACAAGTATAAATGTCGTTGCAGTCATACATAGTACGATGTGCGTTGACATTAACAGTCTACTCCCTCCTAAGTGTAGGTTGTTGGGAATTACAGAAAGGGTTGACAACTAAGATCTTAGTTGGATTACAGGTTTGTTTAATCGATGAGCCCTGGAGTTAACAGATCTGTCAATCTGTTTGCTAGCGACAAATTGTTGCTACTCAGTAGCAGTGGCGGTGGATGTCTACTCTAACTATCCTAGGTAACGCTCACTTGGTAGACCATCTACTGGATAACTGGATGAGCGCTAATAAGGGAAGTAGTTGGCTGTCTAAGTGAAGTCCCAACGTGATATTTTCTTACCCTCACCGTAGTTTGGAAGCTCGAAGGATAAAGCATATTTATTTTAAGGGGGGCTTATCGTTCCTGACGCTGAATCAAATACTAGCCTAGTACTTAGTTTCCTCACCTAGAGATCATCACAACTAATACTTCTTCCAGGCTATTCACGAATAAAATTGTTGGGACCAACTTGGGGGGAAGGCAGTGGTTGAGACGAACAAGGCGATATTTTCGAGTCCAGTAGTTATATGGATAAATGATAAGGAATAGGGGTATTATATTTGATTAATCGAAAAATCAAAACAGACAATGGTTACACGTGATAAGAAACGATAATAAGTGTAATACAGCTGAAAAGAATTGACAAGTAATGCGAACTAGCGATATCTCTAGTACACAAGCGAATATCCAACAAACGCCAGTTCTATCAAGCTCCCAAATAAAATATTATTGAAGCTTTCATTTTGTTAGAGCTCATCGTTATTTGGAGCTCAATTCCAACCAAACTTTCAGTAAGAGATCATGCTGACAACTGAGCAAACGCTCTTATATTAGCTCTATAAACAATGACTTGTCTCAACAGCCTTACCATAACGCAGTTGATTAATTAATTGATTAAAACAGCGAGTAAGTAAGTAAGTAAGTAATTGAGTAATTAAGTGAGTGGGTAAGTAAATCTAACCAAACAGATAAACCCGTCATGAGGATATTTCCGGAATTTGTATTACTAATAAGTAGTGCGGCAGATTTATGAAGTTAGATGAGACCCAACTGTAAAAAGTCAGGGCTTCGGCTGGATTCGAATCAGCGACAGAAACACCATGCCTCAACGCGGCAAGCACTCTACCAGCTCGGCTACGAAGCCACCCCAGGAGCTCGGAAATTTCACATTTGGACTCGGTTACCTACCCGTCCCACTGTCTCATATGGAATCCACCAAATGATCCAGGGGATCGACTACCCCGGCAGGATTTCTCAAACAGTTCACGCTGGAATCCACTAACGCCGCTGTTGAGCATAGAATTTGTATTACTAATGAGTAGTAGGGTGGGTAACCGAGTCCAAATGTGAAAATTTCCGAGCTCCTGGCGTGGCTACGTAGCTCAGCTAGTAGAGCGCTTGCCGCGTTGAGGCATGGTGTTTCTGTCGCTGGTTCGAATCCAGCCAAATACCTGACTTTTTACAGTTGGGTCTCATCTAATTTCTGGAATTGTTGTAAATGTTTCGTACATCGCGAAAATCCTGCAGCTGTGTCTACTAGTTATAAGTGAGTTGTCTTTGAGTTGTTTTTGGCTATAAGGAATAAGATGCAAAATAGTATTCAACTCACCCTATCTACCTCTCTTTGTGATTCTTGAGTGAAATCAATGGAAGCGTTTATCTTTCTTGTATGCCCTCATTAAAGACCATTCTGATACACTAAGTACCTTATGTGCAGAAAATTAACAAATAAAGGACCATAAACTTCATAAACTTCTATCTTGTAATGTATGAATCGTCACAGAGTGCACTCTGCCTCAGGAAGAGTGAAACACAAGTTCCAAAAATAAAATGTCGGCTTAACTCGTAGATTTGCATAAAGCCCATCGCAAAAAATTTACGGAGTCCTTTACTAGAGAAAAGAGCGGAACGAACTTGATCAAACGTTCCCATCATGCAATTTTCCTAGAAAGTATTCGGTACCAAAATGTGATGTTTTGATGAACCAGTATGGTCCAGTCATAAGCACTTACTTCAAACCTGTTTACAGTGCAACGAAAGTGCTTTTGATCTCATTAACTAGCAAATTTCCCCATCTCTGAGGATAATCGCAACCCTATGTTCTCCACCAGCGGTTGTGTATTTCGTTCCTTGCGGAAGCTCGAACATACCCCTCGGCAGACCAGAACAAATATTTGGAAACGGTTCCATGGAGCAAACAGTAATGTGATTGATAGACGTAGTAGTCAATCCGTTGCTGAGTGACGATCAGCGTGGACGAAACATCCCGTGGTCCCTCCCCATACACTTAACGATTGCAGACCACCAAACTAGTACTATGTTATTATCGTACCGAATAGTCCAGAACCTCCAGGCTTTTTGGAACACAGACGTCAACCAACCGCTCGTAGCTTTGTGTAATTATCAACTGTTGAGCTAATACACCAGATCACTGGTATTTTGAAACTTGTATCACCGATTCCTTGAAGACCTACCAAAAAAATGGTGTGCCTTCCGAATCCACATAATTTATTTAGGATGGCTTCGTGATGCAGCCCTAGTATGGCAAGGTATAGGAAACAGTTATTGGAACAACTTCGCAGACTGACGTAATAATAGGCTTTACACCGATCAGGTCACTGGCTAAATGGTGTTCACCGATATATGATTGTGGGCAGTGCCAGACAAATGGGTCAGTGAAAAATGGCTGGCCGGATCGTAAATCACTGTTCGGAGTTGAATTTCTATCAAGCTTTCAGGAAGCGATCTTGCTCAGAACTTGACATGAAAAACACAAATCTTGACACCGTTCCCATGCAAAGTTCTGTATGTTTCGTCGAATTCCAGAAGATCTTGTCGTGCTTCTCACCACATTAACTGTCTAAACACCACATTCCACATACGGAACAAAGTTAAGACAGCACTACTACTATGAGTTAGTTTGGACGAGAACAGTGTTTACGCTGTGGGACAACTTAAACTTCTAAGCGGCATTGCGTCGGTCGACTGGTATGTTATCACTTTGTAGTACCCGGCCAATCTGAACGGATATTCCTGATGGCAGAGGCTTTTGAAATGGGGCACTGTCGAGTAGATAATTTACGGGTTGATCCAAAAAGACTGGTTCATATCTCCTGGTTGTCTAGGTGACGAACAAGGCTTAGACCGGCTTACAATCAGTCTGTAGCCCTGTAACATCCCTACTCAGCAGTCAGCTCTTCAAATTCAACATGGTCCCCTAAATTTTGTCTTACACAGTCAAGATGTGGTGGATTGGAGAATCTAATGACTGAATAAACTGGGAGTATTTAACAAAGGTCACGTGACTGAACAACGGTTCTGTTAGGGTCTGGGTAAACCTAACCCGAAGAAGACGACTGTACTGTCAGAAACCAGATATCGCAAGCCGTTACTGAGATATGCATCGGCGTGGGATTCAACTATTTCTTCGCACACTCACGCCACCGCAAAATCAATGATTT
>JTDE01021184.1:0-16241 GCA_014338405.1 Paragonimus skrjabini miyazakii | reverse complement strand
TGATATGAGGTGATGGAGTTTCGTTAACATGAATCGAGCAGCACTGAAATGAACGCAGTTCTTGCGTTCAAGCAGAATTTCTGGACGTCCTCTTTCGAAAGGAAGTGACAGAGTAGATTTTCACTTTCGTCAAACCTCGTCATCAGCACATATCCTTTCTAGAGCGGGGACCTGAACTCCGAGCACTATTTTAACAAAACGTTATGCAGCCCAGAAAATTTAAGCAGTTCGGAGATTTCGACCTGTCTAAGAAGTCCTAATTGACAGGTCATCGATTGAAGCTGACAGACAGTAATTGTCTTTTATCAGGACGATCGGGCAGCCTGATTATTGGTCACAAGCGAAAGTGGTTGTGCGTTCATATATGATAATCCGGTCGTGCCTGTTATGGGGTCGATGACGCAGTGGTCAACACAGTTGCCTTGGCAATGATATGTACTACCGACTAGCTGCACCAACAAGAGCGAAACTCGAGTCTAGTGCATCTTTTCGAAAGAGGCTGACTGGAAAGTCCACAAGGAGTGAAACAGAACCTACTGCTTTTTTCAAATGGGGCTGGATGGAAAGTCCGAGGGAATATGAGAACTAGGATGGCATATAAACATTGTTCATTTAATAGTACTTCACCTGTTGTAAAGACTATTATTTTACCACATAAGCCTATCTGTAAAATAACTTCATATATAAAATTGTCAAAACTAGATTAGGCGAACTGTCAATATGAATTATAGAACTGCCTAAAAATAAGTGTCGTTATGAGGTGATGGTTTGGCATTGTGCGATCGCTGGTTACGCGATAGACACAAACTGATCAAACAGTTTGGAAAGTAATTAAGTATTTAAATTAAATTGCTTGACTCTGCATGAGCGTTTGCTGTCTTAGAATAAAACTGATGTTGCTGACCAGTATCGGCGACCGATCTTGCTGACCCACAAAACCGACTGAAACGACTTACCTCTGTAAAGGACCAAGTAACTCGTATTGGGAATATAACTGTTTGTTCTTCTCTTGGAAACAAACTACGCTTAGCCACTCTGATCTACTTCCGTGCATCGACTTCATTTTCAACCTGTTTCCCATCAACATACTCAGTGACGACGAATCGTCCATCCTCACGTCCTGTTTGCCTAAAATCCGGAATCACTCTAATTTACTTGATGAAGCAATGCACTACCGCTCAGCGTAACGACGGATTTTTAATCAATTTTCTCTGTCTTATGCGTTTTTTCAAGACTAGTTAACTGAAGCACAGCGGTATCAAGCCCATTTCTACTGCAGTCGATAAGGGGGAGTTTTTTGTGTTGATAAGAAAAACCCTCGATTTTCAAACTATCATTTCACACGTCGCTCAATGATTCATTATTAGTCATTGCTAATGGCTCTGGCACCTTAAATTTTACCATGCGTACACATATACTAACTGCGTACATCAAAATAAAGTGCAGTTGTAATAAAAACATACCAGTACGTTGCGTGAAACAATTTTGCGTTGTGGAAATCTATACATTTCCCGATCCAGTGTTGTTAGCCACAGCTAAAACAAGCAACTACAGTATTCATCCTCACCGATCGATACCACACGCCCCACTGTTCTCGTCAGATACGTGTTTGGTGCTCAAAGAATCTACCCCGTCAACCAACCAGGCTTTGTGACTGACTAGTTTGTGTGATGAACTTACTGCCTCCACGAATCTATATGGCCTATTTTCAAGATCGACCAACTTGGATTACCTACTTAGTTGACCTTCTAACGGATCACTTACTCTGTTCACGTGGTGGCAAAAATGTGGTTGGCTCCATCAAAGCATTCATCTTTACGCATACATACGTGGTACATGGTTGTTTGAGGCGCACAATGACACACCCATACACATACGCATGTAAGCAGATGTGTACGTACATCTAATGCTCACAAGCAGCAATTTTGGTTCAGTGTACTATCCTAATGAATAAATGAACTCTTCAAAAACAGCTGGTTTGCACCCCTGCATAGCGGATACAATGTGACCAACTTTCAAAAGTCATTTATGAAGAAGAAGTGCGCGTGGGTTTGTGTAGTAGTAGTACTCTGAAGGCGTTGGTGGATAAAGTGCAGTAAAAATTCTAGGAAGGAATGCAGATTTTTGCAGTTGCGCTAATTCGGTAGATTGGCAACACTGATAAGCTCATTTCTGGTCATCTTCTACCTTACAATTTTCCTGGCTACAAGTATTGCAAAAAGGTGAGGACACTCATCGCTTTATTACAATTTTTCTCACATAATGTGCGGCTTGAATGTATGCGCGTCCGATCACCGTTTGACAACATTTTTCCGATGTACACAATCATCATATGTTTACGTTTGCCTCTGATAACAGTTAACGCTGTTGACGCTTAATAGCCTACACATTTTTACCAATCTAAAGAATCTTTCTAATGAAACTCATCGTTTTGGAACGACGTCATTATTTTAGTGTAATTTCAATTACACATCTCTCTCTGAAATCATTTGAAACGTAAGTAAACTGTTTGGAAACGTTGCAACATTTTCCAGATATGTTAGTCCAAGTCTGATTTCTCGTAACAACCTGACTCAGTGACTTCATTCCTCAGAAATCTAGTTCGGACATTACCCTTATTTCCAAACAATGATCCGCGAAATTTTCTGTTCCTCATACCATCCTTACTTCCAGCATAGCCAGTTGTAACACAAAATGTCATTACGTAAGCCCATTTATGACATAAATTTAAATGGCAACTTGATTCAACACTCGGTTCATTCGTCTGTTTAACTCACAAGCAAGCACCAAGGAGGTTTGGGGGGGTGGGTACTTGGTAGTGATTGTCAAACGAATTCTTTTGTTCATTCCTTACATCTGAACAGACATAGATGGTTAGGCAATGTACTAAGAATGCTTGATGGTCGTCTGCTATATCGAGCACTCATTGCCGACGCCGCGGCCGACTGACTTAAGTTGCGAAGTGGACAGATGATGACCTGGTGTAGAGAAATGAAGTCGTTCACGTAGGGGTTAGCTACTGTAGTTTGGGTTCATCTTCCAGGCTAGAGACCTTTTGATACACAAAATTAATGGCTGAAGATTTTAGGTGAGGTGGCGGCTTAGCGGACTTAGCGGCTTGAATTTTGTCGTTGTTTGTCCGACTTGTTAGCAGGAATCACTGATGCACTGCTGTCGATGATGATGATGATGATGCTGTCCAAATACCTGGAAGTTTGAGTTTCTTTGTACAGTTTAGGAAGAATTCATGCTTTATTGTAGTATACTCCGTAAATCGAAGCGATGAGTCCTTAGCTATGCGTCTTTTATCACATTAGTAACATGGATACAACAAAAATTCATCACATAATCTGACTTACAAGTCGCCGCCCGAGCATTTGCAACTGCATCTTGTATTCAAGTGCACCTGGCACTGAATCACGTCTCACTGACCTCGTGGTCATGGTGTCATATGTTGCAAACGTTCCAGATGAATCCGAAAACTGAGAATTACAACAGTGTAATAGTTATTTACGCCGCTCACGATCCATCGCTGAGGTGTGCTGTCAGTCACGTGAGTTGTAGTTCGACAACGTGATTGATTTCGACCATCGTTGCCAACGTTACAAATACAAAGACAACTAGTAGTTAATGGCCAGGACAGAAAAGCGTGAAAACAGATTTGAATGCTGCAAGATTTGATGTCGTTTAAGGACACCTCTTTGTTAGGGTAAGCGTCCGTGACCTGCTCGCTCATCGGATTTTAACCACATAAGCAGCCTGTTACACGAGTTTCACTTCGGCAAACTTGGATGGTAGACACTCGATCTTTTACGTTTCTCAAGCGAATTGGTCATGGAAGCGGTACATGACTCCCGACCGCATTGACCATGTATTGTGAAAAATTAACTGAACAGAAAATTTCCCAGATTTTACTAAAAACTTATACGGCCTGGCCTGTTTTCATTGTCCTCATTTCGAAAGCGAATCAGATAAGTTATTCAAAACAACAACTCCAATCCGGTAAGATTGTCTGATTCTTATAGCAGAGCTTCTAGCAGATGACTGAATAATTTATTCAGACACATCAACAATTTGTCATCACATTTGGTAAGCCCAAGTTAAAATGCACAACATTCTAGTTGATATCGGAAACTTACTGGTGTCTTTTCAGTCATTAGAACCGTGATATCAAAATCAGACTGAGCAGTGAGATACGGTAATTCGTTAGCTTACGACTACAGATCATTGGCGCAATGGTCAACACGTTGGGGTCATGAGGGCGTAGACAAGGGTTCATACCCCGAGTGTACGCTGGTGATCAGCTTTTACAACGGTAAAATCTGAGTTTATTACTTCCTTGTGGAAGAGGCCACGTGAAAAGTTTATCTGAATGCAAAATGAGTAGTGTTTGTTGTCGAGCATACAAATCTCTGACAATACACGTAAACTCGAAGACGGATTAGTACAAATTAACCTTTTACTCTCGTTGTGCGTAGTTCTGCATTAATGGTCACTTAGGCATGTCAGTATTGAGACTTGGGGCACAGTTCAACTGACAATTTGGCCTACAAAATTTACCGTTGATTCGCCGGTATATCGGTCTGACATAATCAGCTCGTTCAGTTTTAACCCGGAATTATTGCCGGCGCCACCAACCAGCTCACAAGTAAATAGCACTCTTTGATGTTTAACACGACACTTGGTCAAGAGCATCGCTTATTCGAACTGTTAGTCGAATTAGCTCGGCAACAAGAGCCAAGTAACAACGCATCACCGTACACAGATCAGTGGGTCACTTGTGCGCGGTCCTCAGTTTGCGTATCTAGTTACATTCTCTTGCCTCTCTGACGAATCACTTCAGTCGTTGTTGAGCACATCACTAAAGGAGTATTAATCACAAACAATCTCGCATAGCGTCCGTGAGCTGTTACTTCTTTCTTCAAGTTGTTTATTTTTTGACACGGCTTTATTATCCGTACGAATATAGTTTGTAACTAATTTGTCGTTCTTCGAATTCACTCAAGTTTACCGAATAGCTCAAACCTTGTACAGGCGACCCATTACTCACCAAAATCTGATGAGCCAAACACTTATAATAGGGGCATCCCGTAAAAAGCGCCAGTCTCAGAGCACTTCAGCTTTCCTGACGACTGATAAACAGTGCTTTTATGACAGGACGAGCACGCCAAACACAAACGTTTTGTGCTGAGCGGCTCATCTGCAAAATTACCTGTCTCACCGATTCTATTCAACTACAGTTTGAACCACCGGATTAGCTAATTGTATCGGTTAAAACCGTGATCTTTTTGTCAAGATTGAACAGAACGAGTTTTAATTGATTAATGTCTTTTCAGATCCAACGCCGGAACATTGGTTTCTGATAGCATACACCGTTTTTCGAAATATGGAAACCTCAACGACCTTATCCTGAGCACCACTTTACCACGGATTTATCGACGGCTCCAAAGGTAGACAAACACCTTCTCAGACGTGCCTTTTTGACTTTTAAAGCGGACCAAATACCCAACGTCATAACTTAGGGAGTATTTTTTCCAGAATGCAAGGTGCAAGATAAGAACAACCTTGAATATCTGAGATATTTTTGCAACTGTACAATGGTTTCTTTGCTGTAAATTTTCCTCTCCGTCAAAACCAGCGACAGACATGGTAAACGCAGGGAAAAGGCTGAATAAATTAACGGCTTACGCTATGAACCAGATAATGTCATGGCATCGGAAAAGTTTTTAAGAGTCTATCTGAACCAGCTGGTTATATTTACTGGTGATGAGGTCGAAGAGCGTTGATAGCATGCATGGAGGTTACTCCGGCTCTGTGCCTGTGTAGGCACACTCCATTAGTTATGTCAACGTGTTAATCTAATCAGGCTCTGTTACACAGTGTACTGCCAGAAATGATTTCACCACCAGATAAGTAAGTATATTGATGATTTTCTCGACAAAAACAAGTAGGGTACCAACAAACCAACCTACTACACTTGATGGTTATATCAATTTGATTTGATTCACTAAAACCTCTCTGTCAACCATGAAAACTTTTTAGACGTTCTCATTTCCATATACATTTAACCGGTCTGTTTAAGGGAAAGCATAACGAAACAGGCAGTCTTGTAATGTTCTTCATTTCCTACTATGGCTTACAAGCGTGGTTTAGTGCGAACGCGTTTTTCTCAAGCATGGGAATGATGCATATTCAACCACCTAAAGTTTAAGCAGGAGCTCCTGAGGAATGTTCTGATGCAAATGGTTACGCAATCACATTTTGATGAAATTCGTTGTAAGGAGCAAGCGGCAAAATCGTAACCATAAACAGTGCCAAAGAAGTTGACCTTCACCAGTTTAATTTACATGTGAGACAATAAAGATAACAATATGGTTCAAAAGTTGAAATCTGCTATTACTGGAACTTATTATGTTTCGGAATTACATCTGTAACTTTCCGCTGTCAGGATTGCTTGCCATTGCTCTAATGGTTCTTCCATGGAAATCTCTACCTCTTATTTCATCTACCATTTCACTTGCATTTGCGGTGACTCATACATTGGCAAAACGCGCCTAACCTTGTGACAGAGAGAGATGGATTATATCTTTAAATGGCTGAAACAGGTAATGACGCGGTACGGTTTACCGTGTCAACACCGGAAGAGAAATCTGACGTCTTGGATGACGAAAAATGTCAAGTGATTGACCCAGCCATTTTGTTCGCGGTATCATAACGTGATCGCAACTGCAGGACGTTGGCGTTCTCCAAAATGACGTTAATTGTATATCGCATACAAAAGGTGATGATTCAACTATTCACCCTATCCTGATGTACATCCATATGGTGTGCTTTCGTCTTGTTTTGTTTTTATGACGGGAATGCACGAATTACCTTTCTCTCGAATTGTATCTTTTACCTATTTTAGTGAAGTTCATTTGAAGACATTTCAGTGGGTTGACAAATTGGACAGCTTGGATTGCATACCATCTTGGATATAATCACAAGGTCATATTAAATAGGCAATTTTCAATACACTTTCACTGCTAAATATCAAGAGAATGTGTTTGCTTTACAAACTAAAGATAGTGCATCAAAAGCTCTGTGGGATGTGAGCTCCAGTTGGCTGCTCACCAACTGTATGGCGATAAAAAAGATCGCAACAGAAGGAACACATTCCCTAAAGAGAATAAAAGCAACTTGCTCTAGATGAACGAAACCTGTAGGCTTAAACTTATTTGACAACTTGTCTTGTTGGTAGTGATTCCACTTATTTATTGCTGGTTCTGCATTGTACATACAGTTTTCAAATGAACCAAGCATAACCCAACGTTACGAAAATATTTTACTATTCTACAACTCCATTATTTCGAGGTTGCCGTAATCGAACTCCAGGTTAGAGTTGACGCCCAGTCGTTTTGACTACATCCGTATCAGAGTTAATACGGATAGTCCACAGCATGATGCCGATTATTTTCTGGAAGGCTTAATTGCTTACTTAAAGTTATTTAGTAGTGATGAATAGTATGAGAATTTACTTTTCATGCAAATTGGATATCACACAAAGTTGATCGCAGCTTTCGCATTCCCATAGACTTTCCAGTCGGTCCCTTCCGAAAAGAGGCACTAGACTCGGGTTTCGTTCTCATTAGAGCTCGTCATTAGTGCATATCCTTGCCACTATTGAATAATGCTATTTGGCAAACTAATAACTTAGTTTGCGTCGGTTGTTCTACAGTCTATGTGCTGGAAAAGTGTTGGTGTCAGCATACATCTTTCCTTTAGCATGTTTGCTGAGGAAAACATGAATACTTCTGAATCTACGGTGAGCTATGGAACAGACCATAAAAGATAGTAGCTGTTTTCAAAGGAAATATTAAGCTGGACATTAATTTTACACTTATTATATGTCATGTAACCAGCTGGACCACTACGTTTGCTAGTAAGCGTACACTGTTCTATATCCGTGATAAGACTTACCTTGGGAAATACTCAGGTTTTTAGGACTGTATCTTCAGTCGGAAGAAATCCTAGTGGATCTTAATTGACTACCTAGAATAAACACTACTTTTTGCACAGATAATATCCTTTTTAATTTGGAATGACTGTCCTACAATTATATTGGTGGCGTAACGATATGTCATTTGCCCAGGTTGGTGGATAGATCTATTAAGCATGATCATACTGTAGTTCTTAATCAGCCTTCCAACGCATTTGACAATACGTAAAGGTCCCAGTTGTGAAAAATTTGGGATTGGGATAGATTCAAACCGGCGTTGGTGGACTCCAGCGTGAACCGTTTGAGAAATCCTTGGCTGGGCAGTTGGGCCCCTGGATCATTTGGTTGATTCTGTACTAGACAGTGAAATGGGTGGGTAACAGATTACAGATGAGAAACTCCCGAGATCTCGTCTTAAAATACGAATGCCAAACATTATGTCTTATACCGGCCTCTACAATAAAAATATGGGTGATATTTTGAAATTTCCTACTAATTTTCAGTTTGTCTTATGTTAAAGCATTTTGACTTCCGTTCAACCAAACACTTCGTTTTCAGAAGATGACTCAGAAATTACTTTATCTTTTCTAGACACGCTACTCATTCGCCGTTGTTACGGTCCAATACAACACTCTTTGAGTGCCCTGGTCATCTGGAGTGGCATGTATTTTTAATTTTCCTTTTTTGTATCCGTGACACAAATGAGGTTTACTAATATTTACAGTCCATCTTTGTCTAAACATACATGTTGCTGACTCGCGTCTACTACTTCAGACCTTTTCATAATCATTCTCTGCAGAAAATAACTAACGCTGGTGTGATTTATCGATTCGGTTGGTCAACTTGTTCCACCTGTTGTTGTGTAGTCTAGGCTCAACCTGCTCGTGCCAGCTGAAGCTGCGCAAATCAGATCGGCATCCGTCCCTAAGTTTATTCAAACTAACGCGTGAGGCAGTTATTCTACCTTAGAACTGACAAACAGATGGTCGGTTTTGTTAGTAATCACATACTCAATAAAATCGGATTTTTCGTGTTCGCGATTGAAGAGAAAACCGACAGTTAACATTTCACGAGTCACGTTTTTTCGTTGTTTGCACAGTTGATTACTTAAACCCTGCAAAAGTAGTACAGTTTCAACAAATAAACGTCCGACCAAAATATAAACGATGAAACTGAGGACGTTGGTTATTTAGCTGACCATGTAGATTGTACTGAGTGCGAAGCAGTAATTATGAATGTGACAGTTTGGTCCGCTACGTGTTATGTTGGTATAAACACAGCTGGCTCAATGAACACGGGAAATTATTGAAGAGATAATTCAACTACATTCAACGTTTTTTGGCTTGGGACTACGAGTGTTATTACATTGGGGACTGGGTACTTTTTACAGTAGTTACTACAGTTTGTATCAAAACAGTAGACGCAACATTAGTACAACAGGGCATGCAGTGATTTCTGTAAAAATGCTTCTCGTTAAGCGCGTGCCGTTCAACGCTGTTTACTTGCTTAACTGTACTTTCTTGTACACTAATTCGACCTGGGATTGAATATCAAGCAAATGCTTAAGGTACACTCACTCATCCAAATTAGCCGCTCGCAGCCATTGCGGTCAAAGTACGCCTCTTTTCGTTCAAAACCACCCACTGAATTCATGAGAATGACGAACTAGCTGAGGAAACTTGTTTTCTGTGTTTGATCATCAGGTTAACTACAACACAATCAATATGAAAAACAGTAACTAGGGTGAGTCAAACATACGGTCTATAGAGGTTTTGGACAACGTGTTTGTTATCAGTTACACAACCACTGTTCCAAATCGTGGATCTGACTGATTATGCGCCAGAGGAGATTAAGTGTACGCACGAACTTTTTCTCAGTGCAGAGGCCAGGGTTGCGCAATCGGATACCAATGGCCTCGGCAACGGTCAACATTCGGAATCCCCCCATTTTTGGTCGATGTTTTGACAATCGGGAAAGCATCTATCCTGCTGACAGAATGATTAGAGCCGGTCAAATATGCACTGATCGCGTTTTTTCTGACTCACTCTAGTTACTGTTTTTCATATTTATTGTATTGTAATTACTGCTTGTTTCTATGATGAGCCACCAGTACACATTTTGGCTAGTACAATAGTCAGGTGAGAAGCTGATGGATTACCCGTCCCCTATCAAGGTTTGCTTTGAGACAATTAGTCAAACTATAGATGCCGATAGTTTAAACTTTGAAAGAGAAGTGAATTCTGGCCATAAACTTGACACGATGCGATGTCGTAATTAGACATGAATATGTCGCCTCATTCACCCTTTGCCTCCAATTCAAACACTACCATGTGAGTTGTCCAACGGATGTGCATGTACGTGGCCATCCACTTGACCTCGTTCTAATTTGATGCGCTTGTCCTATCGGCTCAAACCAGTTGCTCCAGTGAGCTGAATTGATCTATTATTACTCCTGATAAACTGACGTTGTGTACAGGAGTGTATCCCACTTGACATCAAAATACACTGGACTGTACTGATTAGTTTGCACCATCAGGGACAAACAGCGCCTCACCCCACTTCTAAGCATAGAAGGAAAATACTTAGGATATGGAGTTCTGTCCTCAAAGGGTATTTGATGAGTTTTGGTGTTCAGTACGGATTCACTACAGACTTGGTATTAGTATCGGGCTCTTATGTGAATGTAAGTATGGATTATTCAGAATGCACTTTGCCTGATGCCTTGATTTGAACGAATCTCTTAGTGATGCGAGTCGATGTAATGTGACAAAGAAACCGGAATAGGGTACGTACTTTAGTTCAGGTTCAAGTGAATTCTGTTTACCGACCGTGTTTGACTTTGCAGTGTCCCCTTATAATGAAAAACTATGCAACTGGCTAATCGGTAATACCACAGAGGTTTGTAACACAGAGTGATCGTCATTAACTTACGGTACCTGAGACTGAGTACACATCGTCCGGTTCACAAAAAGGTTTTCGTTAGGAGCAAACCTCACAACTTGAATAGAAAAGCGCAAGGCTAAAGGTTAAACACTCTTCTCGTCCAAATTCACCTGAAAATGATCATATGTCTACAACATGTAATCAATAAACTGGTAAATCTGCAATCGTAATATTAACTAGTATGAGCTTTCCTACTAGTTCGTCACGGCTATGGGACAAATTTGTAGAATATGTGAAAATGGAAGCAAAATTATCTGTTCATGGTCCTATTACTCAACCGCAACCCTAGGTTGTTGGCGTTCTCCGAGGCATTGCTGATCAAGCGTCACGCACCGGTCATTTGTTGGCAAAAGGTGCTGAGGCAATCAATCTCGTTACCGTTGCAGTGAACCCTGATTACTCCCATGTTGATGTTCGTTCATTTCACTGTTTTATCACCATGCACTTAATCTATATAACTGAATGTTTTATGTATTCGACTGATGAGAATAGACGAAATGCTTGCATCTCGCATTGTATGTCTTCTTGCCGTCTTAATGAACTGGATAAAGGGAACCCAATGTTTCAAACGTATCAACTAATTGTTGGAGACCTACCGAAAAAGTGTACTGAAATTCCGAAGAGGATCAAAACAAGTATTTTAGACTGAATACATATCGAGATGATCATATAATTTCGTTGCGTTTATTATTAGGACCCTAGTTCGGGTGTACAGTTTGAATGCGAAACTGAGGAGTAAAGTTAACCGATCTGGTCTGAACTAGGTGGGTTGGTTTTCATAATGATGAAGCGGCATAAGTAACTATGTCTCCGATACCAGATCTCTTACTGAACAGAATATTCTGAGAATTATGATTGATGATTTTGTGATGTACACTGTCATTGTTTTCCCTTACAAATGAAAACTTTGACTCTGAGCGTTCCTGCTGCCAGCTGAATATTCGTGATACACCATCGGGCAGCACACTTTTGTGACCTCACTTTGGAGTACTAAGGATGTATCAGCGTATTCAACTATGGAGATAAGTGGTTCTTGTAGTAACAAGACTAAGCCTGACACCCTAAGACAACTCCATCTTTTGGTGGTCAACAGCTTATTCCCTGGTGTATGTCCGAAATCTTCCAATTTTGTGAATCTTCCATGCAGTCCTTCCCAACATGGCTTCCTGTAGCTGACTTGAGAGCATTTCATTGATCCTAAGTGGTGAACATTAGTTCAGCATCCGGCCTGATGGCTAATCTGGAAAGTACAAGGGCGTAATCTAGCATTCCACGACGAACATAAAAATGTATACTGCTAACAAAGTGGGTGTCTGCAAGTGTGCAATGCAAACAAAATTTGTCTATCTTGATCCACTGAGGGGGACCGTGTTTAAGCAATTGGAACATATTGGTCCAAAAAGATGATGAAATATAAGTAACACAAGTTCGAGTTGCTAATAGCCGCGAATTTTAAGTTTCTCCAACACAAGACTGAAATCAAAGGAAAGATTCAGATAAAATTGTAGTAACGTCAATTAACTTGCATAAAGTAGGAAAAAAATGTCTGATCAGATTATTCGATTGGCCTGAAGATTTTTCAAAAGTGAAGCAGATTTTTGGAGACAACTTGTTTTTAGTCTACCAGCATCAAGTTTAATACGCATAGGCTATCGAAGTTGAAAGCAATCTGACACAAAATTACATAAAACATTATTGAATGAATGGTCGGTGTGGCGTGTAAACTGGCGTCCGGAATTACCAGATGTTTGCGTGTGTCAAGATAAACGAATCGTGACTATATGGGGTTGGATTGCGTTATCGAATTCAGAACGCTTTAGCGACTATCAACATATGAAGTAGGCTTACAAGCACACCATACACGACCAAGACTAAGCTGAATTTACTGACCGTCCGGTGTAAACCATGAATTGACGCATACTTGAAAATCGCCTCTCAAATCAATTTTCTCGATGGTACGCTCGTTTTCGTCCTGTAACTCAATCTGTTAATCTCCAGACACATCTTGATGATGTCTCACTGTAATGAATATGACGAATGATGGTGACCATTCCTATAACTTCATGGTTGGTTGGGTTGTTTTTTGTTCGATCCCCCAGTATATCTGTCGACCCGAGCCTGATTACTCTAGTTGTACATGTAGACTAAACTTGTTCTCCAAAGAAGATCGAACTTAGATCACACTGCCCAGCGCGCGAGAAGAACATGGTCAATCAAACCATTACTTCAAGTCAACATTTCGTTCACTCAAACGGTTGATGACAACAGATCAATATTGATTTCTTTGTTTCACAACGACACTTCGGCGACGCCCGTTGCTATTTCAATCGAGGTTACACAGCAGGTGACCCCATTGTATTCCATTAACCGAGCTTAAAGTCGAAAAAAATTCGATGCCAATCGATCAAAGTAATGTACTTGTTATCGATCTGTTTTAATGCCAATCGAATTCCACTAAGTCAACATCCAACCAATCCGCCATTGCAACCAGCGTGTAGTCAGCCAAACACGGCTCCACTTTTCAAGTGTTGTTGGGTGTCACGTGACTAAAGACAGGGTGGGCAGCCGATAGATTTCATTTTGACAGATGTTAGTTTTACGACGGATTACAAAAATGTCACAAAACCTAAAAATGACGAGGATTATCGGTTTCTCCATCAACTCTTCCTCATTTAGCAGCAGTACTTCATCGGAAGTGTCTATAAGTGCAATACCCACTTACCAAAACCATATCAGCAGTGGGTTTGGAGGAGATGGGTAATTAAAAGAGACAGTTTGGTTCAGAGCGTGAAGCAATCGGATCTAAAGAAATCAGTTAACCGTTTACAAAAATGATTGTTAACATGTTTTTCGTATAATTTATTGTGCGGAGGGGATATCGAACCAGTTTACGCGCCATACAATAAAAGTTGTGATCGCAAACTATTTTGCAGTTGCTTTTACAGCAGTGCATCAATGAGAGTTCGATTTTCGTGTTAAATTAACGGAGATGGTTGCACATCTTACTAGTGGGACGTTATTTGACATCCGTTATTAATAAGTCAACGATATTCTCAAGACAAGACGTTTATACCACTCTAATGGCGTGTCTTTCTTTTACATACAATAAAGTATCCTTACGTTACAGAAATGAGACGAGCAAATTAAAAGGGCGTTAGGAGGGCATTTAAGAAAAATCATCTAACCATTTGGAAGAAGATTATGTCGTTTTAGAGGTGAAAGCGTACTACTGTCAGAAGTCCTTCTCCACTAGCCATAAAGAACGGACAGTCATTGCTACCTAAATGAGATCAACACACATCCCTCAGCCTGGTATCTGATACCACATATACGTTTGACATTTGCGCACGAAACCTACAAAAGTCACTTTAACGTGTCTCTGCCTGAGATACCAGGAATTGGAAGGGCACAGTGCTAAGCAATTCCAATTTCATACAAAATGAGTTGTTAAGTGCACTTTACGCACATATCTGTGAGAGTTGTACGAGTCTCACAAAAATCTCTTGTAGTGCAATGGCATTGCCATGACTACCGAAATGAAGAAAAGGGGCTTGAAGCAAATATCGGTGACAGTCGACTAGTGCTGGTTTGGGAAAGTGTCTTTAGTTGTAAATGTGAACATTTCGGTTATTACAAAAGTGAGGGAAATAATAATTATTACGTTGGAATGGAAGTTTATTTTTAGTAACAAAGTCTTGTAATTAACCTATCCAGCCAGTAAGCAACGCCTTAATTCTTACAATACACGTGATAACAATGTGGCTACTTTTACCGTGAACAAATGTAAGACTAGTTAGTTGTTGGGCCTAGTATGAATCCAATTGGGAGCCTCTAAAGCGTATTCGGTGGAGTGGCATACAGTGATGCTACGATTTGTTGCCTTATGGTAGCAGTGAAATTACCTGAGTTGATTTCATCTCTGATTCCTTGTGAAGTCCTTGCCAGCGATTTCAGCGATGTGTTCACGGGTTCGAGGTTGGAGGCCCAAGTCACCAGGACCCAGTCACCTTGTCCGTTTCGATGTCAGCGGTTTTTGTTTACCTAAAAGGCAGTCATTGAAAACAGGGTTTAGCACCGCTCTTGGGGTTTACAGGGAATACCGAAAACAGAGTAAAATACTAATCTACCAAAGCAGAGTAAAATACTAATCCAACAACTTCTTAAGTAAGTGAGAATCAACAACACTTTGAAGCGGTCCCTAAAAGAACAGCTAACAACCTCCAATGGAAGG
Source organism: Paragonimus skrjabini miyazakii (assembly GCA_014338405.1). Lineage (NCBI taxonomy): Eukaryota > Metazoa > Platyhelminthes > Trematoda > Plagiorchiida > Troglotrematidae > Paragonimus > Paragonimus skrjabini miyazakii. The sequence continues at coordinate 1,089 of JTDE01021184.1, read as the reverse complement.
TCGTTCCAGTGGTTGATAACCCTGCAAGAGAAGAACTGTTACCTAAGGAAGGTCCGGAGCTTCTTGTCATGACCCCTTCGAATACTATCAACTACTGTGGTAAAGAACTGGTGCACGAGGACTGTGCGAAATTCACGTGGATAAAGATCAGGAATTTCAAGACGAGACTCGTGAGAGAAATGCCGCAAGCCAATGACCATTTTGGTGGCAATTCGCTGGACACGCTCGACGGTGAGTGTGTCCTTCTTCAAGCCGGTGTACACGGCTTGATTAGCGTACTCAAGCAATGGTCTTATCTAGATCCCGTAGAGAGATTGAAAAGCATGCCTGTCTATTCGAGGAAAGGCTCTTTTTATCATCCCAAGAGTCCCAAATCCCTTTTTGGCGGCCATCTGGTGGTGATAAGAAAAGAATAAACCAGTCGACAGCCAAATCCCTGGGTCTTTTTTAAGGTCCATTTTCGTGATATCCGTTACACTTTGTGCACTGTGTATCACGAATAGGTTCCCCGAGTCTCTTCCAAGTGACATATGTGCACACTTACTGCCGTTTAAAGGGAGACTTCAGTCTTCTGGTCGAGGTCATTCGGCAATGCGCTGGGATCGAAGGCATTCCAAATTTTTAAATCATCCGCATAAAGGAGGGTATTGCTAAAAATGGGGTCGGGAAGGTCATTAGTGTATATTAAAAACAGCAGCGGACCGAGCACGGCTCCTTGAGGAACTCCAGCGGAGATCACTGAAGGAGAAGAAAGGTCCAATCCTGTTTTTACCCTAAAATTTCTGTTGTCAGGAAATGTTGTAATCCAGTGAAGAATCTTTCCTTTGATGCCATAAGCTTCTGGCTTATGTACAAGAGAACCGTGTGGGACACGACCAAATGTCTTAGCATAGTGGAATAAAATAGCATCCGAGATATGGTCATTGTCTTTAGCGTCTGTCAGGCTATCCATGAAGATAAGCATCTAGTCGGTTTTTCTTGTTCGGTGTCAAGCAGGCGTCTGCTGATCTGAAAGGCATTCAGTGAAAACAGGGTGTCGCACCGCTCTTGTGGATAACAGTAATTATAATAAAATAAACTAAGATTAAT
>JTDE01021183.1:38298-58692 GCA_014338405.1 Paragonimus skrjabini miyazakii | reverse complement strand
AACATCCGGCCCTGGCGCAGGAAAATTTAGAAGGCGATGGAATGGACAATTTACCATCATGAATCGCAAGAACACGAGCTTTCAAATCAACCAAAGTCCTCGTGGGCGATGGGTCAATGGTGTACAACCGGCACCCTGGCACAACCGCGACAAGTTTATTAAAGGAGGGGCGAGTGTGGGGGACTGTCAGACAGGAAGTGCGAGCATTCCAACTCTCGGCGAAATACTCAAACACAGGGCGGTGGTGCGTTCAAAAACCCACGAGGAGCGGATGGAGAACGGCGTGCGCGAGTCGGATGAGTCATCGCTCGACCGGGTCGGACCAACGGGCGAGACGTGGCAGCCGAAATAGAATGAATGACCAAATTGAAGGCGTGATTATTCCAACACTCTCAGGAATATCTCGACACGGCTGTAAAGTACGTTCAAAGCCTACGGTAGATAGACGGAGGGCAGCACGAGCGATCGGACAAGCTATCGCTCAACGAAATCGGATCAACGGACGAGGAATAGCAGGCAGAAACCCCCTGGGTAGAAGGCGCCAATCACACACCTAAACCGGGTAGAAGTGCACACGACGCGTGAACGGAAACCTGGGGATGTTGTGGACTGGAATGCTGACTCATAAACGCGAGCGCGCGCGAAGCATGTGAACTAGCGAGTTGGACAATAAAGATTGTGCTTTATTGGACGCCTTTTCGCTACAATAGTACACCATTGGCCAAAAGACAACGAGTACGTTAGGCTCAAGCAAGTTGTATAAGTTACGTCCGTTTTTTCGTTCGCATTAACCGATGATTACTATCGTTTAGCTACTGCTGTTTTCAGAAACCCTCTTTCTTTTCTTTTCTTTAGCTTTGTTGGTGTTTTGCGTGGTGAATGCTTGTCTGTTTTTCAGTCCACTTTTGAGTTTTATTTTATTTCCTTATCACCTCTAGGATGCAATAACATGTGCTCGTATATCGAACTATTTGCCTTATATTTTCAGTATTTTTCTTCTCTGTTTAGCTCTTACCATTGGAGTCCGTTTATTTTCCGGGGGATAAGGGTTTCAGTTTCGTGCTAATCTATTAATTGGCCAACGGGCATTGGCCGGTGGGACACAATGGCCTCACTCACACGCCTCTTGGTTTTATTTCCTCGGGTTTTCACTGGATACGTGGTGTGTGAATGGAACCACAAATGGTGCGGCGCATGCCACTTGTGATGATGGTTATGCGCAAAGTCCTTTGGCTTCCGTCACTGACCGGCTGATCCGAAACGGATGCTGCCAACCATGTATGTGCGTTGTCGACCCGGTTGTCCTTGTACTCGTACTCTTCATTCCATCCCGCTTCATCAGGTCTGGTTACCTGGCACCAACCACATGCTGATGTTATAGTTACGATTATTTATTGTTGTTATTTTTGTTATCACTTATATTTCTCTTTCCACTTACTGCTCCGTTACTGTTCCTTCAACCCTATCAGAGGCGAACGTGGATTATATCTACATCACCCTGCCACACTGTAACGTGGTGCCTCTCGTCTGTGATACTGGACTACTTACCATCATACTTAACGCTCGTTCATAGAACGCACATCATTTGAGAGGCTGACGTGACAAAAGAGAATGAGCGACTACCCAACGTTTGCTCAGAAACTGAGGAGGATCGGAAACGTCTAAAGAGCACAGACTCATGCCGAAGTGACTTTAAGCGCGGTTTTTCACAAATACTGCACTCACTGCTCTGCAACGGAACAATGCACCAGTGAATATGATGTATATCATTGACCTTATCCGCCCTATTTCTAACAACACTGTACTACATACCAACGACTTGGGAATCTGAAGTGCTTGTAATTCCAGTGCATTACGAATTGCTCTTGACAATACTAAGTACTGGTCGGATGGCTGGGCTCTCTCTACAAACGACAGTAAATGTGTACATGTGCTACTCGGAGGAGGCTTCGGGACCCTATTCGTGATACCTAATACAAGAGTGCACCAGACATCTCGAGAGTTGACCTTAAAGAAGATCTAAGAGTTTGGTTGTCGTCTAGTTTGTCCTTCTATCCTCATCAGATAACCGCTAAAAAGGGATATGAAATTTTTAGGATGATAAAAGTACCTTTTCCGGCATAGATAACTATGATCTCTAAACGTCTTAGGGGCCCGTATAAGACCACCGTCTGAATGTACCAGTGAAGTCGCGTATACTGACCTGTAAAAAGACGTACTCTCCACTGAACATGTCCAACGAACAGTTGTTAAAACGGTCACTGCCCCCCCGGAATTTTCCCTACGAGTCTGGTCTTGAACTTTTTCATCTCTGTCCACGTGATTTTTGAAGATTCCGCAGTTGCTGAATCCACACACACTTGAGCATAGGAATCGTGCGTCAATTCTTTACCTCAACAGCCAATAGTGGCCGAATAACTCATGGTGAAGAGCTCCCCAAGCTCGAACCTATCTTAAGCAATAGCTCTTTTATTACATGATTATCTTTCGCTGGGGCGACCTTACATATGATTTTATTGGTTGTTCTTCTAGGGACCGTTTTAAAATGTTGTTGGACTCTCACACTTAGGACGGCGCTGGATAAGTAATCGTACGTTGTATTTAGTACTTCTTGCAGTTTACAAGGGCTGTGGTATGCTCTGTTTTCGACGATTACCATTTAAATCAACTGAAGCCTGCTGAACATCGAAATAAGCAAGCTGATTGGATTCAGGTGATTTGGGTTTCCAGTCTTGAGTCCGTGTATTATTCGTGTAAACCGGTGAAACCGCTGGAATTTCAAGAAACTCCTGAGACCTGTCTGCGCCTAAATTTCGCCGTTTCGGCAAGGCTTTCGGCAGTGTAGCATATGTTCCCCTCATACACACTGGAATTTATGTGCACTGAGAAACAGATTCCTAGGAGGATTATCTCTTCTTGACGATATAACTTTCAGAGGTAATACCGGACCAACCTTTTCATCGCCCTCCTTGATTTATACGGGAATTCCTAAAGGGTCGGTGCTCGGTCCTTCACTGTTTAGTAATCACAACAACGATCTTCCGGAAAATATTTCCAGCAGTGGCTATCTTTACGCTGACGATTTGAAATCTGGAATGCTAATTATCCAGTTTTTATTTAATTTTGCTTCATTTGTTTTAATTAAAGAGGCTTCACTTCACTGTTAAGTACAGTGTTATGCATGTTCGCGGAATACCAGATACCAAGTACTACCTCGACGGCTATCCGTTTCGGACAGTTGACCTTTATGTGCAAAACGTTGGGGACCTGTAAGACTAGGTTGATTCATATAGTACGATGGGTCCAGACTAAATCCATCATAGGATTTCAAAAGAGGTAGCTGGTAATGTGGGATTTTATTGATCCTGATGCACTACATACTGATCGTGACGCGATTAACCGCTAGTCGAAAGTTTGTAGTTTTCTTCTCATTAACAGTAACTGTGCACATGTGTTATTCGATGGGGACTCTCCTAATGCCCTGGTGATTCCTAATACATTCAGTAGAGTAGGCATCACGAAAATCAATCTAAAGAATGGTCTGGTTATCCGGATGTCGTATAACTTACTTTTTGCTCATCTTTAAGAGACGGCTGCAATACGAAGGTCTGCCACGTTTGGGATGATTAATTGAACCTCCCTCGTATAGGGAAAAGAGCGTTCCAAACATTGCGGTTTTTATCTTTGGTCGCCACTTATTTATAGTCGTGTATACCGGCTTAAAGAAAGACACTCGCTGTTGACCATGTTCAGCGTGCAGCCATCAAACTGGGTTTAAGAAATGTCGTGTATAAGTCTCGATTGAAAATTTTTGACAATTATCTATTTGACTTTTGGCTGCTTCTTAGTAACTTGATTCTCACATTCTTCTTCTTTAATGTAGATCTCTCAAAACAGTTCCTCGTTGTAGTGACTGACAATAGTTGATGAGGACGTGGGTGGAAGCTTTATATGCTCTATCCCCGGACCTTCCTCACACGACAATTCTTTTCCTATAGGGTTATCAGCCACTGCAGAAGCCCTTATTTCTGAACTCGTTAATGGCACGTCTATAGATCGTTTTAAAGCATTGTTAGATTCCCATTTGTTCAAGACAGTTAGGTTCGCAATTCTACTCTGTTCTTATTACTTACTATAATTCCCAAGAACGGTACTACACCATATTTTCAGTGATTGCCTTCCAGCTAAGTAGATATCTGCGTGGTACCGAATAAGACAAACGGACTGAATCTGGGCACTTTGGATCTCTAAGCTTGAACCCTTGCATTCATTGCTGAAATTCACTGTCAGGTAGGATTTAGGTACCTTCGGCTCGTACGCGCTGGAGCTCTTTAATTTTCGAAGCGAATGCACAGCGATTAAAAATTCCGTATGTTTTTTCAAACGTCTGCTCCGTCTTCTTTGTTTTTAGCATCTTTATATTAATTTCATTTGACCGAGGTTCTTGAATGAAGTTTTGAACTGCCCACTCTTTCTTTAAAAGAACATGTTGCATTTAGGGATTGTGCAACATCGTGCCACAAATACAGTCTGTGGTATGAAACTTGTGTGCAGTGACATTACATATATATAATCGAGCATGCACTCTCTAGATTGTAACCGGAATAGGGGTGACAATAAGAAAGTGTCAGTATTTATAATGAGTTGTGCTTACAATAATGGGTGAAGTTTCTTTCCTCATCAAATGACTACCTTTGGAACTTTTGTTGATTGTATTTACGAGGAAATCATGTTTTATCATCGTGGGCGTAACGAGACGATGAAGATTTCAGGAATTCAGTATTTCATTCGGGGGCGCGATACTGTTGGTCCAACTTCTGCTGGTAGGTACAGTCCCTTTTCTGATGTCACGCGGCATCACCTTTTCTTCAAGGCAACCATGGAAAAACTGATGCAGCATTGTTCTTCATAAACACTTTCAGTGTACGAGCAATATGGCATGAGGGGAAGTATAACAGTGTCGTTTACATACCACTGTAAAACAACTAAGAGCCTAACAACCCTCTTAAATTGCATACTAGAGGAAGCATTAACAATTATTGGTGACAGGCTATCCCCATAAGTCACCACTATGACATTTTGCTTTTTACGAATGTTGGAGGCTATGTTTCCAACAGCTTCTTTTTGTGACCCTGCAGTCCATTTGGATGTACGACAGTAAAGAGTTCCTCCGTCAGTCCCTCGGAGGAAAGAAAATAAGTAAACCTGAATTATCTATGGATTCTTTGTTGTTCCAAAGGGTTAAGTGATTTCGAGACGGGACTTACATATAGCGTTCTGAAGACCTATTACAATTTTCATTGCAGTTCGTTGCACACAATCTAGCACAATTTTCGTTTTTATTAAGGCCAGAACAAACTGCTAAGTTGGTTTATTCAGTTAATGGTCAGATAGTCCGCCAATTAGCATCGAAAGCCTTCTTATCGATCCGAGAAAACCTCATGTCCAGGATAGAAAAACCTTTATTTGATGAAGTGGGAAGATCAAGTCGGATTATAGCTACACACCCAGATCATTTTTAAGGCTCACCTTGGAAACAGCTCTTTCCGTATGTTGCGTTATGAAGACGTTAGAATCGCCCTTGAGAGACGTACACACACTTGTCGTCGTTGATAGGAAGACACAACCCTTGTGACCATTGATTGACTGCATTAAGGTTAAGTTGTAGAGTGCTGGGATCATGGGAGTTTCAGATTTTCAAGTCATCTGCACAGAAAAAAGAATGTTTGGAAATGCTTTCCGGTAACTCCTTAATGTAAAGTTAAAAAAATTGTTGGCCCAACTACTTAGCTTTGCGGTACAACCACTGCGATAAGTGCGAAGGACTAAAGGTAGAAACTGAGTTTGACCCGAAACGTTCTATAATTAAGGATCGAGGCTGTTCAACAGTGAATATCGTGTTTGTTGCTGAATGCCTGTATTCCCTGTAGAATTGGACCGTATGGTGCCCAGTCAGACGCCCGAGAAGAGTTGGAAAAGTGGTGTCCGATATAAGAATATGGTTCGCAATATCCGTTGCGTTATCCATAATAAGCAGCGTATTTTTTACGCAAGACCCATTTAAAAGGAAACCGTGTTGAGTTATAGGTATGAAATTATTGTCTAGAAGGCACTTAGACATAGCTCGCTCAGAAAGACGTTCTTGGATTGTGCTTGGAATATCCGTTTGACCGATTGGTCGATGGCTTACTAATAAGGATGATTTTAGCATCTTGCCACTTCTTGGGAATTTCAGCAAGAGGAGTCGACATGAAAAGTCCCAAAATGATTTGGCTAACACAGGAGACGCTTCTTTCAGTAATCAGGAATATATCTGGTTCGGGTCCACGGAATTATAAGGATTAGACCTAGAAAGCAAAAAAAATTTTGCATCAAGGTTTACGAATTCTGTAGTCAAAAGAGGTTGTTTAGAGTTGTGAACGGCAGTGTCCTGATCCTCAATTAACTCTGCGACGACGTTGTGTCCGGAAGTGGTTTTGCCGTGTGATTGATGCTACGCAAAAATTGAAGGGGGTGCCCCCCAGTTGAAGAGGAAGTTTGGACGCGCTATTCTGAGAATTTTCGATTGCTGTTGAAAACGATTACGACTTTCCGATTTGCACTGATTACGCATTTTGCAAAAGGCTTCAGCGTCTTCAAACTTATAGTACTGTCTCTGCATGGCGACTAATAGGGCACGTTTATCGAGAAGACGGCGAATTCTTTTGGAAAGAGGAGAGCTAGGAGGGCTGATTAGCAACTTGCGTGGAACGTATGACATATCAGCCTTGTGTAAGTAATTTTATACGTTGGTATTCAGAGGTAACTGGATCAGTACCCATGTGAAGTTTCCTGAAAAGATTTATAATATCAAGGTCAGCCCAGTTGAAATCACAGACGAACTGTTTTTTCACAGATCGTTATATTTGATATCAGGTTAATCGGAAGACCAAATTCAAGTGATCACTGTGACCCGAAGGAGCTTTAATACTAACCTGGCCAACATAGTGAGGTTCGTTTGTGAATGCGAAACCCCAGTGAACAAGTTGTTTGTCTCGTTGCAGATTTTACGTACCGTGTCTAAAACTCCTGTTGCACTGTTCATGATAGAACTGAGTCAAAACTGTTTTCCGGAACTTTCTAATGACGATGCGTCCTAGACGCTTCTGGAGTGTTAGTTCACCCATGACGAGGCGTATTTAGCGACAAACATCGACAGTTTCAGAAGACATACGATCTATATATCTGCTCGAAGGAGTTCGGGGTAGTCTTGTCTGCCGAGTCTCAAATATCAATCAAGTTGAACATCACCCATAGTTAACCAAATTCCCGACTATTCATCAGTAGTCTAAAACATCGCCTAGCAGGTTTAATGAGATCGGAGATTTCGATCTGTCTAGGAAGTTCTAATCGCGGGGTTGTCGATTAGAGTTAACACACAGTAATTGTCTCCTAACGAGACGATCGGGCAACCAGATCATTACTCACAAGCGGAAGTGGTTGAACGTTCACATATAATAATTCGGTCGTGCCTAGTGTGAGGCCAGTCGCTTAGTAGTCAACACGGTTGCCTCATGAAAGCGTTACCGGAGTTCTAGTGCCGGCAGTAACAAGGATATGCACTACCGACGAGCTGTTCTAATGAGAGCGATATTCGACCCTAGTGCTTCTTTTCGAAAGGGGCCGACTGGATAGTCTATAGGATTGCGGCAGTTGCGACCAATTGTGGGGTGATGTTCAACTTGAAACGGTAGACACAAAATGAGGTGGCATGAGCTAATTAATTAATTAATTGCTTAGTTGTTTTCATTTTCTTTTCAGTACAATTGTACAGAATTTCTTTTAATATTACGACGTATGGTAGCTTCAGCCGAAATACCACCTGGTATCGCTCAGTGCTGGATGTTTTTATATGCGAATGTTCATCTTGTGATAGAACCTAACAAACATTTCCGGTAGCGCCTTAATCTGAGGCGTGTAAAAGAACATTTCCTGTTTTTTAATATCCGTCAATAATTTTTCCATACTTGTATTACAGACCGATCTCAGTGTATTGTCTCAAAACTCACAGTCCTATATAACGGTTGTTGTTAGACATTCAATCGTCTAACTTTCACCTCCTACCATATGCATGAAAGTGCAGCATTTGTTCAAGCGATGTACGTCCGACAAACGATGCACGATTTCGAATTAATGCTTCCATCCTAGGTTTTTTTTGTAAAACTATTATTGCAAGTTCATCGCAGTCAGTAAAAACTCGAACGAGTTCTAGTAAGCATGTCAGTCTTTTGTTTTCATATATAAAGTACACGAAGTGGAACACCATGAAAATAAAAAGATTGTCAAGCCATCAAAAGCTTTCTTAAATGCTAAGAAGATAACCGACCTTGATGCTTATCTGGATTGGGTTTCCATTAAGGATACAAACACAAAGGCCGCATATCTGATTTACGAGGGCTCTTCTAAATCAGTCTCTAAATCTTTGCTGTCACGCCATGCACGGATTTTGCCAAGTTGTGTTTCGTACTGGAAAAGCAGTTTCCCAAAATGGCAAATAGCATTGGAACAAGACGACTATCTCTTGGTGTCCAGTCCCAGTCCATCAGTTGCTTTATCACAAGTTCTGAACAAAATCTACACATTCAATTGCAAAATGTCAGCCTTCGCGGATGTTTCAGTCGCTGCTGGGGAAGTGAGTTGTACTCTGAGTCACTACTTGTGTGTATGTATGCTCGCGCATTTAGGGTTGATTGTCATTGCCATAGGCATAATTTCATTTCATCAATAGGTCATAAGGACAGTTGCTGTTTAACCCAAGTTTGGGCATCTTACATTGTATCACTCATATTCTCATTATGAGAACATTGGTTCATGTGCTTTTGCATCTGGAGTGTATCTGGAAATAAACCTAAGAAGTGAAGCTTTATTTTATTTTAATTCGGCACACATTTCACAAATTTGCGTGGTAAGAAACCATCGGCTTGCTTTCAGCGTTGTAATTTGTGTTCGGGACACAATTTGGAAAGCAGTTTATTTTTTCGGGCCCACAGCGAAGTTTTATGTTGTCATTTTGTCGCCGAATGTGGTCTTAAGGTTTTTATTTTCCCGTTTAGTTTCGTGAACTTATCATGTAAAGTCCATTATATCTGCAATTAATTTCACAGTTCAGTCAGTTTCTACGCTTGTGCAATACTTTTCGCCGTGAATCAAAAATGCACAAAGGGTTGGAATCGGGTGCTATTTTATTGGAAACGAAGATTTACGAAGCCCTCGCGCGTTATTTCGCAACCAAGGTACGTTACCACAATCGCTGACTGTCTGACAAAATTTTATAGTAAAACTTTCCCGGATTTTAGACGTCCAGAATTTGAAAGGTACTCCGCATTGTACAACTAAATGGCGCTTTCTGTCATGTATGTATCATAGAATGGCACTCAATTGATAGGGAGTTAACCTTGGTGGGACGTGATGGATTGTGTATCGTGACAACCTGTTATGTTAAGCTGCACAACGTTAAGATTACACGGTGAGAGTTGTGCGTGCTTTGTAACTCAGTGGATAGAGGTCCCAAAAAATCGGTCTACTGATTTCTCCTGATTGGTGGTGGGAATAAACACGACGCTTCACTCTGGAAACATTAAATTTAGCCTATCATGCTACTATCCGACTATTGTTTAGCAGTGTAAGCGTTTGAGCCAAGGACTTTAGTTTCAAGTTTTAGTCGCCCTGTGCAAATCTAAGCTTCCTTGTATTCTATTACTTTTCGCTGTCGCTGATAGCTGGGCAGCATGCCTTTATGGTCTTATAAGTGACTGTGTTTATCTTGATGGATAAACTCCTGGCAACATTGACACTTCTCAAATTTAGATTTTCTGTTTTCAAGGCCGGAGCGATCACAGTCAAAATCTGTATTAGAAAGTGTAACTTTGGTGTCCCTGCCATCACAAACGCTTGGCATAGTACCAACAATCGAATAGACTTTTGCCAATGCTTCAGGACCCCACCACAGTACTACACCTTCAGTCCGCACGGCCGCTTCACAATGTGCGCTTATCTGGAGTCACTGGCTTTGGTTTGGGATTTTAAGCTATTCCGCTCTCTCCCAGCCTCCGCGACAGCATCGCACAAATCAATATTCATAACTTTACCCTGTACAGGGACGACGTAGCACTCTTCAGGGGACGTGGACTGTACACAGCACCAAACCACATATATAGGGTAGCTGAGTTAAGTTCGCTGCACTGAACAACTCTCATTGTTTCAATTCCGGGAAGGAATCCGGTAACAATCCTCACCAAGCTGAACATTATACATAGATTTCCTTGTACCCGCAGTTTGCGGTACATTGGGTTCACCATGAGGGCACTCTATACTCTAATCTGAAAATTACTCCCCAACCGTATTCTGAATTCTAAAAAAGAGTGTGAAGAGCGCGTTTATACGATTCCGGTCACCGAGCATTCCGTGTTATTTGCCAGAAAGTGAACAAATACACTAGCATTTTTCGTAACGCTTGTGACACACCGTATAAAGCGACTTTTGTGATATATATATATGCATATATATATATATTAACGGTTATATATGCAGACCTTAGTGGTTATTATTGTTGGGTTCCGTTCCTGTAGAATTATGTTCGTGTGTAACATGAGTTCGATACCCTGGGACAGTTTTGGGTGTCTATGAACTATTTATTTCAAGAGCCTGAACAACAGGTAAGCAGTTACAAAGAACTGGACTTTGCTGCGAAACTTTTTCAGAATCATTGTCATCATGAAAAACAGCAATACATCAGTGATTTACACTGATTCTTAACTGCCACACAACCATGGAGAGGAAAAGCAAAACCTCTATAGGAAGAGAGCAGAAAAAATAAGGGGATGGGAAGGGACCTAACTACTGAAAATAAGTACATCTATATTCAAACATACAACATGAAGGTACCTACACTTTGCGAACAGACAACTGAGCTGTAAGCGAAAATAAGGCGTCATCAGCAAGATAGCTTCCTTACGGCTTTCATTGCCTTGCGTCTCTTGCAACTCTGATTCTGAGAGACTAGTTTGTCAACCCTAGTAGGTGTGACGTTTACGGCTATTTTACAGGTTGTCCTGCTAGGTATGGTTTATTGATGTTACTTATTTGTGCCCTATTTGTTGGATCCACAGGAGATTGTTTCGTAAATCACATGGTAGCCAGACCTTTATCAATACTTTGGTTTTGGAGATCTTATCCGATGTTTTCCGCCTTAGTTGCTCCAGTATCTTCGAGTTACCGTTTCTTTTTAGTGGAACATGTCTTGCACCCACTTATCCCTTATCACATAGTCGAAGTATAACTGTTCATTCTACCCTCTCCTTGTGGGGTTATTTGTCCTTGATTTTCTTTGCAGATATTTAAATATTAATGTTTGATCTACTTTTCATGCATCAATAACTCCCATCAGGCTGATTGGCTCAGTATGAATGGCCTTCTAAAGCGTTTGGAGCAAGATGGAATTTCTGCATCTCCCAAGTTGTACCTCTACGCCATTGAATGCTTGGGACGATTGTTGACAGTGCATTCCGTTCAGCAAACGCTTCATTTTCCCGCGGTACCCCCTCCGGGTGTCGGAGCTCCATTAGGACACTTCGTCTCACACCCATTTTTGGCTAATACGAACAAAGTAGAGCGTACACTGGTTGTTTTGTTGGAAACACTTGTAGCCAAGGCCGAATCTCAGGTAATGGAGAATATGTTTCTATATTTATTTTTCATCATACTCTTCTGGGTGGTCAGCTCAGTTGATCGATCACCCCGTTGTTTTCTTCTCTTTCAAGGGATATGATCTCATTCAAGAGCTGTGGAACCTTCCTCGCCAGAAAGACACATTACAACATTTGTACGCCGGTTTAGTACGCGTTTGGCCACATCTAGGACCGGATTTTTCATTTGGTCAGCGTCCACCTGTGTGTTCCGTTTCCGCTACAAACAGTTCGTGTCCGTCGGAGTGGGGTGTTGTCAGTTATCCAGTGGAAAAACATTTAGAAACCGTGAAGGTTAGTGTCTACTTGCGTCGCTTTTTGCTCAGCATTTTCATGACAGAGATCGTCTTTATACGTATTGTGCTCCGCATGATAACAACAGACTGTTAGTTATACTACACACTACGGAACATTAAGAGCCCCAAACCCTCAAGAACTTAGAAAATCCTGACCTTCAGCTGAGAATTCATTTGCTCCCAAACTATAGGTGACATATCAGTCCAGCGTCCGCGTTTTTATAGATGTTCATTGGCCCTGAAGAATCCCACATTAGTTGATGCGGCAAAAGTGGGGTCGGCCAGTCAGGGGACGAGCGGACGTCAAAATTGAGTTTTAGCACGCTATGTCACAAAGAAACAAAATTCAAGGTCACAAAACATTTTCAGGGAAATCTCGAAAAACAAATCATTTTTGTGAAACTTAGCTTTCCTCATCCTCGTTCTTATGAGAACTTTCAGTTCTGAGCCTTACCCGTTGATACCGTACCTTGGGATGTCGTTGGTCTTGACATTTGTTCACGAAATGTATACACACATACGAAACAGAGAAGTCACCAACGTTGCAGATGTAAGCTTACCTTGAACGCGACGCTCTGTAATGTTCTGGAGCATTTCCCATCAGCGGTGTGGCTAGCCAATTTGTCCCCATTCTCTCGATTTCGGTCAGCAGACCGATCAAAGCTGCCATAATCCCTGACCACGTCATCGTAAAGCTGTCTGACATTTTCTCTTGACTTTCAGTAGTCGAGCAATGAACGACGCGATGGACGGTCTGCCTGCTTATCAAGTAGGTGGCGCAGCCAGCGCAAGATACTTATTTTTTCTTCTACTATTAGTTGCGAACTCAGAGGTTTTCCAAATGCACCCCAATGGACTACCACGTTTTGCGATCTCAGTCAGCCTGTTTAGTCTAGTTCACTTAACGAAAACAACGGCGTTGGAATGCTTAGAACCCTTATGCATCATTCGCATGGATTGGTCAGATTTCTGATTCGTTAAATGTCGTGAAACTTACACACACGTTTTATAAACTCCCTCCTTAATCGACGATCGGACATCTTTACGATGCCATAAATGAAGGAAATTTGCAAATGCACCTTATATGTACATCCTTATCTGTATTGTCAACTAATGAGGTGACTCTATTCAGACGTTTGAAGCAGTCTGCCTTCAATAATAACTGTGAGATTCAGAACGAACCAATCTCATAACAACAACACTGTACGCATTCTGGAGCTTCCAGCTGGTAACGAACGTTGGATTATGCCTTTACTTACGCTTATATTTAGTCATGACATATTGCAACTGGTGAATAAATTCCTCTATATGAGTAACTGCATGAGTGTCGAGCAAAATGGGCAACATTCCCAATTCAAAGGCCAGTTGTTAGCATATGAAGAAGGAAGAACCTGAGCCATCCTACGAACTGGCGGACGTGCCCCGTATGTGTGCGTTCGATTCTGTTTTACGGTTTTGAGGTCCAGGCCACTCGAGCGAAAAATGTTCGCTACTTGTCGATTGTTCCGGTTACTGGATGATACCCTGGGGGGCCGAACCTGTTTATAATGCGAACATTCCTGCATTCACGCTGGCCTATCCTCGCTAGCTCTGTGCGCCTTCTCACACTACCTAGTTGGTTACTGGTGCACCCACTTATGCTGTGCGCCACATAATGCAATCGAACGGAACATCACAGTTAGGGCGCTCGACCGCCTGTGACGCTGAGTCATTCTGCGCCTAGATTTCTTCAAAATTTTGCGACGCGTCCTTTTCCCTGCATGATTTTTCCAATCGAATGGCCATCCACCATTTGTGAAATCACGCACTACGTAAACTCATTCAGCAGTCGGTTTGGGCGCGTCCGATAACCATCTTTAAGAACCATTTTCATCGGAGCAACTCAACGTGTTCGATCCATCTGAATGAGTCGGTTGCAGGTGCACACTGTCTCCAGTGGCAAAATAACCACCGCATATGCAAATTCGGTAAATTAATTGGTGGAATCGCTGAATCGTCAAAGCTTTAACTAACCACACTAATCCGACGGATGTCAAGTTATCTGCCAGTAAGGAGTTGGATATCACGAGATACATGTGGCTTGGGAAATTCACCACGCTATCAGTTAATGTTTTCTGCTATTCAATAGATCGAACACAAATCACAAGTATTGTTTCTTTAGGCTATCAAAGCAGGAACAAATATGCCAGTTCCAACATACTGCTGCTTCTGCTGACAACTAACCGGGCGAACCGTCCTTAAAGCCATGATTTGGAACCACTGCAGCCGGTCCATTCATCCCGCTCCATCGCTAAAATGCTATGCCATACGCATTGACTATTCGCCTGGCAGTATTGCCCTTAGATATTGGGAAGATGGAAGTTATTCGGGATTGTGACTAGGTGCACAGTATTTCATAGGTTGTATTCCGTTAAAATTTCATTTCGATGTTTTCGTTATTTGCAACGAGACATTGAAATCACAAAAGCAGTACGTTCAAATACTGCAGCTGTTGTGATCAAGCTCTGCGTCATACATTTTATACCTAACACTGGCATACACTAATGTAGGCATTTTTTCTTGACCGCGATTAGTTATCATAACTATTTCGCTCGTAAATTTGTCGAGCGAAGTAAAGCAATGGTGAGGTACTGAAAACAGGAATCCGTCTTTGCTGAATTGGAATTTTCAAGTCGCGGTAGTGTACATTTATGAGAAATTAGAAGGCATTATTATTTGTACGTGGATCAACCTTATTGTATCTCCACGAGTGGTTGATTTAATCACTTCATTGTTTATCTGTCTCTTAGTTAACATTGATGAGCATCTCAGCTCTCATTAGTATTCAGAAGTGGCTTCAACTCTCAGTCGGTAATTCTGGGCTGGTTGGCATAAAATCAATTGCATCAACCTTTCCCGTTAGTGCCAGTTCTATCGTACGACCATTCGAAGTGCTGGTGAAATGAAAACGAACTAGAGCAGACCGGTCATCCAGTTTTCAAGTTCGTCTCTATCGCGTTCGCACGAACGTCGGTGCGAGTGTGTGGTTTCCTTTTCGTGCTAGCCATTCAATTGGCTAACCAGCATTGGCCGGCTGGACACAAAGGCCTCACTCACATACCTACTGGTCTTATTCCTTCGGGTTTACACCGGATACGTGGTGTGTGAGTGGAACCGCAAGTGGCGCAGCGCAAGCCACTTGGGGTGATGGTATAAAGCGTAGGCGTCCTTTGGCTTCGGTCACTGTGATAGGCTGATCCGTTTCGGATGCCGCCAACCATGTGTGTGTGTGTGTGTGCACGTATCCACTGTGTCTAAGGGAGCACGACGCACCAGAACAGCTTCAGGTGTCTGGACCTCGGGGTTACTTATGGCGGTCTCACCAGCAATGAGCCTATCCAGAATTTGCCCACGAGATTTAGTTTTATGGATATCAACTGGCCTGAACAGACTGTACGCAGCACAATATCCTCTACGTGGTAGCCATTTTTTTCAAGTTGCCCTCATCTAAGTGAAGCATGTCTACCTGTCTGGAATATGAGTTGTGTTTGAACTTCAAACCGGAAACGTAGGCAAAACCATTCACCGTCTCCGGATCTGAACATCCATTTGTAAATGTTCGTGTTTCCCATTCTCAGAATGACTTGAATGTGAATCTGTTCGATACGTCATAGATTGCCCACATTCCCTTCTATGACTCACGAATAACTAATCTGTTTCCGAGGTTGTCCCATGAAATGTGATCTCGTTTTTACGCCTCATCATCAGAGCACTAAAATACCGTACGTGTTCTTAAAAAGGAACCATAAACGCATGTCAATGAGTCAGTGTTTACTTTCAAGGCAACAATGTTGCGAGCCTTTTACATAAAAATAAATCGAAACTCGTATGATCTTAGCCATCGTGAACTTGCATTCTGAAGTAAGTTTTATGTTTCTCAACCAAGGGGGAATGTTCCACTGTTTTCGATTTATCTTCTCCTTATTTTGTTTGTTTGTTTGCTAAAATCCTTGTGCATAATTTCATTTTAAGCACAAAATGCGTAATGCATTTGCGTGTGCAGTCCCTGACACGAAAGAGCTTTTGGCGGCTTTTGAACAACAGCTATCTCTGGAACGAAGAGGCGAAGTTCGCATTTCACCAGTCTTACCTTTATTTCCGTCCAGAGTTGCTCCAGGCATCTCCAGAGCTGGTCACAATAAAGGCGCCATTTCGGATGAACTGAAAAAGCGATTAGTGAGCCTGTTTTTTGTTGTTGTAACAGTTTAACATTCATGTGATATTCTTTTTCCGTTGATCTGTTAATACTATTTTGACACATTGGCACTACCTAAAAAACGTTGCCCTGCGTTGTTTTTCCCTCCAGGTTTTCAGTAACTTGAGAAAATCATAATATAGCGATCTATCCACTAATTATACATAGTGACTATTACTTGCGCTCACTTCCTTGTTCAGACTACTCATGAAGTTATACTCATTCTTGCGCAAGCGAGCTACAAACTTTCTATTGAGCATTTTCGAGAATTGATTAGCTTCAGATTGTCCGCTGATAGTTTGAATATCTTGTCACTACACAAGGATAAAATCGGCCATGGAATTATGTTTTCACGATACACATCCGGAAACAGCCTCATCCACTTGTACCATCGAAGTGGCACGACTGAATACGATCTCGATTGCGATTGACAGAATTGAGACAGAAAACAGATATTTGAATGATTTTTGGTTGAACCAGTTTTCCGATTTCGGTTGAACCGCAACTTTCAAGAATAAGCACAAAAATGGTATAATGCCTTGCTTGCGCTCTTTATGCCAGGTCGTATGATTTTAACTTTTGTTCAAAATATATTCGGGAATCTTTTACTTTACTTAATTCAATTGATGAACCCTCAACTGCTAACAAAAATCTCTGTTTTAAGTCATTAAAAGTTGTTTCGCAACTCATTTGTTTATCGGACCAAACTACCACTATTTAGTCTTTATTTCTGTTTAAGCGCCAAGCTCTTCTAGCAGAACAGAATAGTTGGCGATCCGCTTTGCTCATCGGGTTCAAGGAACTTTTACAGCGTCTGCGCCGAAGTCATTCACGTAAGTATCTTTGCGTCCTCTTTGTATCATATTGGTTTATTAGCACCATCTTTTCCCATCCATTTAACTCTTTGTAACGTTCCACGTTTGCTCGTTGAGTTATGCGTAGCCCGAAAACCGATCCCCAAATTGAAATAAGATTGAACTCAAATATTTCTACGACCTTATTAGAGAAAACGCGTTGATAGTTACAACAGGCAAACCTTGATCGTTCACGACGATAGTCTCGTCTAACAAAATCAGTGGTTTCTCAAGAGGACCAGCAAGGTCAAAGGTGAGCCGGCACACCAGTTAGCCAGGGCAAAAATGGCTACCCGCGCCGCGGACGTTTAATGACACATTAGTTCGGTAAAACAAATCAGGGTGGGTAAAGTGGTGAGAACAAGTGTCTGGCTAGCAGGAAAAATAGGGAATGCAAACGATGGGAACGAATTTTTTTCAGTTTAGGGCACAACAGACTTACACTCCTTCTGGTCTATAATGTTTATCTCATGTGAATACAGTTTACTTTTGAATAATACACCATCGGGGATCCTTTTGTTCGCCGTTCAATGTTGCTGTTTGCTTCCAACAATTCCGTTAAACGTTTCACAGCTTCCGGTCTGTTTCTCCCGTGGTTCTTTCTAAAACCTTTAGGGAGTAGGGGTCAAGTGTTTATGCTTGTAAAAACCTGATTTACACACAAGTCAATAAAACCTATTTCACATCGTTTCAATGTCAACCCGTTATACTCATTGCTATGGTGAACTAGGCACTGTCTTCAACTCGTTAAGGTGACATATCACACATGTCCTAGAGGCTTAGCTTGTTTGCAGATTATTGGATAGCCAAACCAGATAAAACGAAATGAACAAAATGTCGTCCAAAAAATGAGGTACCTTATCTATCTTTTTGGTTGCCCTATCTGACTGTATATAGCACGGTTTAATATAACAAATCGTGCCAATCCGTTTCTGTTTAAATGATCTAAATGCCTCGCTCGACGGCATGCTTAACGATCGTCTGTCTGTGTTCATGATCTTACTTGAGATCTTGGCCTCTTGTCAATCGCGAACTACAAGTAGGTCATATCTGTCTTGTCTAGCAGACATGTGTAAATGATCCCAGCCGTTCTCCGCTTTTCCAAACGATATTTTAAAGTCGAAGTAAGAGGAGCACGGACTGGAAACATTTGCATTATGGGATGGAATATGTTATTTCTATCTAAGTAGTCTAGACAGTTCGACTCAATCATGATGCCTAAGTTTACGAGTACGCACCAGGAAATGATGACCCCCGTTTATGTACTGCTTCAAAACTGGTGTAGTTTAGTAATTGGAGGTGGGGAGTGGGGCGGAAGATGTCAACTCTGACAAAACAAATGACAAATCACGGTGGTTACCCAGCTTGTGCCAATTTTGCGAGGTGTTCATAAGGATTATGTGAAGTTTCAACCCCTTACACTAGTTCCGTGAGTCCTAGTTGGTGTTCTTATTAGAGAGAATATAGAACAAAGTTCATTCGAAGGAAGATCAAGCGTGGGCGACAAGATTTAATTGAAAGAGAAACAGAGACGATGGAGAATTTGAAACAAGCTAACTGTCAAACGTAAGACATTTAAAGGTGGAGTTAACCTAATTCCAACAACAAGAATTCATATGCATATCATGAGAGATGAAATCCATGTTTATATAACCTTTTTTTATATCGCCTTTATATAGTACTTAAGATCACTATTGTAGAATCTGTCAGGATTCACGGCTGTACGCAGTCTATCGGGGCAGCTGTAAACCTCCTGATTCGGGGCAGAACAAGATGGAATGTTAATGGTTTACTCAGATAAAACTGGTTCTGTACATAAATAAGCAATGGTTAGCAAATTATACAACTTACAACCAAGTGAACTCTGTGCACGCAATTTAACCGTCAGCAAATATCAACCAATAACACGGTAACGTAAACAGTTCAATACGGCGGTACAAATCAAACAAAGAGCGAGTTCATGGGGAAGTTCGTAATATCGATGCAGAGTTGATTACGTGTACTAATGCAAGAGACGTTCGGCCAGTAATTAATGTAATCAATACAGGGGGATATATATAGGACCTACAGTAAGATGGTTTGATCAGTGGGGTCAGGCTATGGGGATGAGTTAAGATTGGCATTACGCACACAGCTGGTAGTGGGCGGTTAGTCGCTCGGTAGCGTCGCTGTGTGGGGTGTGGCAGTTCCGTGGTTCGGTCCCGCAGCTGCCGGTTTGTCATCCAATTATTAGTTTCGGTTGGAGTGATCCGGACACAACTTCCATTGGTCGTTGCCAGAATTAACAACTGTTTTATATAAACAGTTCAACATTTTCTCTGACTTGATCAAGTTAGAGGTTAGAGTGAATATATACATTATGAGTAGATTGTTGTTGTCTTGTTTGGCCTTGCCGTAACCTATGATTTGTGCACAATCACCTGAGGTTTACAACAATTGGTGGGAGCATTTGTTCAAAGAATTGGCAGTTATCAATATAATCGAATATTTTCCAAAAGTCTATAAACAATTGTTGTGTTTTGCGTAAAGTAAATTTGTTACTCATTAAGACTGACGAAGTATTTCGACGTGAAATCGCCTTAGTACGGAAACGTTGTGGTCAACCTGAGTGCAACTGTATCTATCTTGACATCCTGTTCAGATGACCTCATTTCGTTTGATATATTTGAACGTTTGCAATCTAATAGGATCGTTTGTTGCTTACTGATGCGTATAATGTAGCGTTTTGTTTTCGTTTCAGGTGACCAGATCACCGTCTATCCGTTTCTGAAGATCCTACCGGCTGCAAATTACGTGGATCTGATGGTCAAAGTAAAAAAAATATTATCACTTCTGCCGTGTAAATTGTATTAACCATATGTTTGTTAGAACTTTCTTCCGAACCCCGTTTTTGTTATAATATCGATTTACAAGCATTCTACCGCAACAACGATTGCACAATTAAAAGTCTACAGATGACGATATGTGTAGCTCGATCGGTACCCGATTGTGTGTGTGTTTGAAATACTTGACATACCTATCGACGTCTGTGTACACTTGAGATGGAGCTGTGAATAGTTAGTTACTGGTAACACCGACTTTGTATGTTGCTAGGTAGCAAAAGATTTTGCTGTAATGGCTGTGACGTTCTACACATGTGATTCTATCCACGGGTTTCTATTGTTTGACACCCCCGCGAATAAACTGCCCTGGGAAACCTCAATTCCGGACAACGATGGGTATCCTAGGTTGATTTGTTGACCTCCGTCAGATATCCCATGCAGGTTGGCGCGCTGTATTTACAGTTG
>JTDE01021183.1:0-34959 GCA_014338405.1 Paragonimus skrjabini miyazakii | reverse complement strand
ACGCGCTCGGCAGAAGTTCCAACAAGGCGAATGACAATGATGGATGTGAATGCATAACTAATTTTCAAATGAGTATACGCGTTTGAGGTTTGATTTTTGACATGACCTATATGGGCGTTTGTGCAATAAACGAATTCTCGGGCCAAGCGTCTTTTGCGGTCACAACACAAGTATTCTTTAGTTAGCGCGCTAGCCTGCACCTGTTCGCTAGTTCACCTTTGAGTGTTTCAACACTGCATTCACTATAGTTCAGTCGTAACAACACCCGTCTACCAATCCGACGGTCATGTTTTTGGGCGCCGTGTTGTCGCTACTGCCCTATTCGGATTCGGGTTGCCTGAACCCGTTCAGCACACACGGGACATTGTTTGTCACATGACAGTGAGCGCTTTGCGGCATTAAAACTAGAAACTTTCTTAATGAACTCCAAATATCGTTTTTGATGAGAAGCTCACATAAATGATTTTCGCTAAAAACAGAGTTCTTCCTTGAGCTGATTTTTCCATCGGTTCTGCTCCTGTTAGCGTGCACACTGCTGAGAAATGAGCCATAAATGAATTAACACATTATCGATAAACAATTTTGGATTTCGTGTGTTATGAACTGGAATTTACTCACATTGGCTCACAGCCCAGATAGACTTTTCGGTTGGTTTATCTATCGTAGCATTCGACTGGAATTTCGCTCCTTGCTCAGAACTCATCAGCATTGTATATCTTTGCCACAACCAAGGTACGAACTCTAGTCTGTGTTCTGCTAATGCAACTGTGTTGACCAGTGCGCCATTGGTCTTGCATTTTTGCGTGACTGAGTCATCGCATCTAAACGTTCATCCACAGCCGTTTATGAGTTATTTCCATGTTACCCAATCTTCTCTAAGCGACACAATGTCCATCCTGTTAACTCAAATCATTAGCTATGCGGTCAGGACTTCTTTGTCGGGTTGAAATCTTTAGTTTCATTAAAATTATTGAACAATTCTTTGATTAAGACTGAGTACCCAGAGTGGTTGTCGTTTTGCCTCAGTCCAGACATGAATCCACCTTATTGTTGAGCTCTGCTAAGGGTGCAACTGGTGCCTTGCACCACTTTCCCAGACTGGTCTACCGTAAAGCCGATATACATGCGATCAAATGTGAATTGTTTTCAGTCATTATCAACTTCAGTGAATTAAGATTGGCTTCGTTCACGTGAACGAAACTCACAGAAGTTCGATTCGAACTTGATCTCAGAGAATTGAAACACAACGGAATGAATGTCGTTTTCCCTTCAACTCCACTAACACAATATTTGGCTAACCGTTTTGTTTTCATGTTATTATTAAGTAATGAAAATCACTCGTTTCCTGTATTCACATTTTAGTTGTGTACGTAGGCCTGAAAAAAACAAACAGCTTTTCATCTATTTAGTCGTAAAACTATAGTCCATGAAACAGTGTCTTCATAATTTCGAAATTTTCGCTTGGTCACATTAGCAAACATCCTTGTTTTTTCCAGTAGAAAACTTGATATTTGTTCATTTTCTATCCACATTTTTCGTCTTTTTATTATGCTATGTTGTCCACTCTGTCTAGCTGAAACATGTGTATACGGTATACGCAAAGCAGTTTAATCGAACAAAAATGGTCCTACCTCAATTTCGTCACATGTGGCAACATGCGCTACAAAGTCGTTTGGAACAAGGAGCTGTCAGTTTGGTAAGTTGCTTTGCTGTCCGTTATGTCATTCACCTTAGTGTACCGTTTCACGAACGTTTTCTTTATCGGATGTCTCATTTCTTTGTTGAGCTCATCTGATTTAGAGACCTAGTTGAACAGTACGGTTCTGTCTTAGAAAGTACAATAGACTTCTTTCGCAGCACCCACCCACCTACAAAGTGCCAAAAGGTGGACATGAAAGTGGGCGGTGATCGTTGTGGCTGGAATCCTTCATATGCTTATCTAATGTCTAATTTGATTCATGCTGTTGTGTTGTGTACATAAGGACTTACTGACAGTGTCAGTCCTGATTTCGACAGTGAGAAAGATACCGCACTGTGTATGGTGTGGTCCAGATAACAGGATGGTAACGGAACCATCTACCAATCATTCTGTCTCAGGTTCGTGACGCGACCACCTCGACTACTTTTGTTTGACTATATCCTATTCATCACTTATGTCCTAGAATGACAAGTTGGAAACCTTTCTCATCTATCGCGGTCAATATTGTCTTGATTAATTATAAGAATACAAACAAGCGCAAGTCGTAACTGACCTATAAACAGGAATTTCTTCTATTGAGTTGCTCACACGATAGATCCTGGTCAAACTAGACCAATCAATATGCATCAAAAGATTCAAACAGAATTTCTTTCGAACTGAAAACAGCTGCTTGAATGAGGATTAATAGTTGCCCCAATTTGGAAGCATTCCACTGAGGACAGTCGCTGTAGTAGGCTGATCAATTAGATGTTCAAAAACGTCAAAAAATTTAACATCAACGAAGAGAAAGTGTAGTGTGAACGAATGGGTGCAAAAGTATGTGTGTACATAAAACGATGCATTGACTAGTTGAGATCCCTTGGGTTGAAAAGGTCGTCATACACAAAACGAAGACATTGCCAGAGGGTAGATTCAGACGGTGTAGGATAAATAATTTCACACGCGGCGTAGTACGGCAAAGTGTTAAGCGTTGCTAGGTCGGTAGACATGCGGAACCAAAAAAACATTTCACCGTGCAATAATTCAGTCGCCAAAAATCCACTCAAAACAAGAAGACAAAGGCGGTGTGGGGAAACTTCCATTTATTCTTATAACCAGTCAAATTCGAAAATAATGATGTCACTTTCATACAAAGGTACAGGTGAAGTTAGCAAAACGGTGTATACAGAACGTATGAAAATGACTTACAAAATATAACCGTGAACTGTGAAGAATACACCGTCACTCGAAAATGGTTACTGTGATGTAAAGTTGTTGTCAAGGTGTTCTATCGTAATGTTCGTGTGTAACATTGAGAACGATTCATCTCTTTGTATTGATTATTTTTTCCCCGAATCTTATGTTTCTACACCTGTATTCCCCCATTTACTGGTAGAACCAGGACTGGACTCCATGGACTTCCATGCTTCGTGGGATGGTCGGCCGAGCTCTATACGGTATCATATACGACCGGTTGACTTTCGATCGACTTCGGCCTATCTTGGTGCGACATCGACTTTCTGAGGATAGTACCACGGTCGAGTCCGTTTCACAGCGTCGCGAACAAGCACCGGTTCTTTTCGAAGTGCAAGCCGAATATGACTACGAGTTGCGTAATCTGGTAAAGGTAAGGCCCAATGTTATTCTGTCCGTTTTATTGAAAATATTTCGCTGTTTTCCTATGAAGTACGCATGTATTAATTAATGGTTTACTAGGTGAAGCACGTTTTGGTGATACCGCAGCCAACTGACAGAGACGATGAGATCGATTATTAATAACTGAACTCAATGAACTAAATTGTCAACAAGTTAGCCGTTGTCGATCGCACTCGTCTCCTAGTGTGTATTTGGAAAAGCTAAAAAAAACTGATGGTTAACTAGTTTCGATGTCTTCAGTGTTGTGATTGATGTAAGCAGAATCGTTCAAATCTGGCAATTGGCTCGCTGGTGTTGGTTTCCTCTTACTTACTACTTGACTGTTTACGTATAGTTACTGATAAGTAGTTTGGCAGATTTGATAATTTAGAAGAGATCCATTTGCGAAAAATCTGGACTTCGTCTGGATTCGAACCAGCGACAGAAACACTATGCCCAAACGCGGCAAGCGCTCTACCAGCTGAGCTACGAAGTCACGCCGGGAGCTCAGAAATTTCACATTTGGACCTAGTTACCCACCCAACCAACTGTGTCATATGGAATCCACCAAATGATCCAGCTGATTGACTGCCCAAGCAGGATTTCTCGATCAGTTCACGCTGGAGACTACCAACGCCACCGATGAGCATTGACATTAAGTTACTGATAAGTATAGGTTGTGCACACTCTAATGTTTTATGATTGAGTATCAAAGTAGGTTCTTAACTGAGTTTTATTTCCATCCTGTCTTTATCCCGTAACAATAACAACGTTGATAAGAATAGTGCATTCAGTAAGAGGAACGTGGAAGTTGACATACGAGAACGGAACACTTCTACGTGACATACCTATTAAGCCAACCTGTTTCTGAGATCAACTACAATATGAAATGGGCGGATTGTTTTAATGTGCCTGCTGGATTACCACCTACCTAATTTTATGTATCACTGTTTGCTGAAGGGGGGCGTGTTATTTGGATCATTTTTTGAGCCTGGGTCACGCGGCTCCATCTTCTGCTAATACTACATCATTTTCTCCAGTTATAATCATTTCATATTTCGTCAATTTTCTGGGCTGACTTGATTGACCACTGTCTTTGGTAACTGTAATAGGCTAGATCGTTAGCTAACACGTAATTCGACATGCCTATGCCAAAGCTGTCCTGAGAACCATATGGTATGACCCTTAAAAGTGACGTTCTGGGCAATTCGTCTGCGGATTGATCGTTTGGGTCATTGCCTTATACCACAATGGCCTTGATGTCATGTAAAGTACGGTATGGCTTGGATGTAATTGAGTCGTTTGTGTGCAATCAAGAACACGCTAACTGATTTAGAGTCGAACACAAATCATCTTTCTAAGAACAATTTCGAACCGGAAGTCAGGATATAGTGTTTTTGAGGTATTTTTAGAGGATTTTTATATGTACACACACTCTCAGCTTTAAACCATATTGACGGGCATTATGATTCCGACTGATGCTCATCCTGCTGATAATGCAGGGAGTGACAACTTGATCAATAATTAAACACTTCAACAGAAATACCAAACGGGTTTAAAATTCCCTAGGCAGTCATTCGGAACATGGCAAAAATACTGCTTATTGTTCTACGATTACGCGCATACTGCTCGTGACAACGCGTCATGTTAGATTAACTAATGGGGTCGGGTTCCTGCAGTTGCAGATGTACTTCTATCTACGCTTAGCGTTCGTCTTACCGTTGACAATTTGACCACGTTAAGCTACTAGGTTTCTGCATTCTGATTGATTGATCAGACTAGTCCCAGCTGTGGTTGACATGTCATATTCGGTTTGTTTCACTTATGTGTAGCACGTCAATTCTGTTAACTTAATAGTGACTTAGTTCTTTTGATTGTGTACTAAGGGTTGTAAACCAGCACATACTCTGGATCTTTGTGCTCTGATTTTGCGTGTTTGGCGGGGTTGTAACACCAGTGAATGATTCGACTGTTATGCTAGTTATTTATCAAATCAGTGGAGATCATATACACTCATCTTGTGAATAGTTAGATTGAACGCACAATTGTAACGACCATGCTATGTAGGACTTAGTAAGTCAACAAAGCGTTTATCAGAGAGTTTCTTCACTTGTAAATTTGTGGGATCCTTCACGCTTGATCTGCTAACAGTGACCACTCAAGTTAACGAGTCGCAGAATGATTGTCCAGTGTCATGTGTGCGAATAACAATTGCTTGCTTTTTTTGCTTTTTGAAACAATAGAAATAGACAGAGGTAACTTTTAAAAAGAGAGGTGGGCAGGATCTGCAAGTTTACTGTACACAGTGCGTTGATCGGTATCTGTTTTGGAGCGAAACTAGATGGCTTTTCGCAATCGTTCTTTGGTTTAACCTGGGAGCAGTTTGCAGGGACAGTCACGTTATTCTCGGGACCAAGATTTTCCGTTTTTTTTCATTACAAGGGGGGAATTCGATTTCTACCAAGCGCATCACTATTTTACGGACGATCCGGCCTATCTTTTTAGGGGTTTACAACGGCCGGTACAGTATCGTTTAAAGCAGGTGGCTGTAAAGTAGACATGTATCATCATCCAGATTGAAGACGCTCATCTCATGGGCTTTACTGATCGGAGGCAATATCTGGCATGGAGCAACATGTTTCGGTCAAAGTCGTTCCTGGTTTCAGACGATCGCAGACATTTCTGTGTTGAAAACTATTTCCCTCGCCTTTTCTATCTACTTAAAAGGTTCTTTTTCAAAGTCATGATAATGAAGAGTAGTTTGAACCGGAGTATTGCAAGGTCTAGTTTATACAGCCGGTTACTCAGAAATATACGTTTGACGTAACCCATACATTATCGCTGATGTTCTGCTTCGTTTTGTACACAGATTCATCCCTCACTGGCCAGTTGGTACCGTGAGGCCGACTATCCACCACTGAGTTTCCATCCAGCTGAATTGCCAATGCTTTGTCCGCCTGTGCCATGGACCAGTTTGGACGATGCGGGTTATCTTCTTTCACGAAGTGCGTCTCATTTACATTTGTTAAATCAGTGATCATATATTTATTGTTAACATCTGCTTGTAGCTATAATTTACTCGTGACTGTTTCTCCGAACCGTTGTGCTGTAAGTTTCTGAGGTCTTTTCTGGTGTCCATCGCAGGGACCTATTTGTTTATTTGAGTTAGATATGCCTGGCCGAACATTCTGTGAGTTGGTGAGCACCCTAAGATGTCAGGTCTTTTCTGTTCCACCTTGTTTATTATACTCATTGTAGACTGTAAATTATATTCGTGACTCTTGTTTCTCCTCTGATGTTCTGTTCGCTGCCGGCATCCTCACAGACTACGCTACCCGTTTCATGCGGCACTCGCATGCCTCATCTGAGCCTGCCCTGGAGGACGATTTAGACTTTGACCCAGCGAGCATTCCCTCAGTGTTCGACGCGCTCAACTGTCTGGCCGCCTGTCCGTGGCGTGTGAATGAGCCGGTAGGTTTACTCTTTGGTGTGTGGCTTCCAAAATCTCATCTCAGGCTAGTGAATCGACCGGTTTATTCACTAACGAAATCCATAGCTCGAACTGCACTTATATCATTGATGGGATGAATTATTGCTTGTCCAGCAAACGTTGCCTATCTACAGCTGGGGGTAAGTAGATCCAACTTAAGCCAACAAGATGTGTTCGTCTGACTTACGTAGCTCGCAACGCCTGCCATCAATCGTGAATGGAGCTGAAACCGATCGGGATCGTGGTTTTGTAACTTGTTAAGGTCGAAGTTCTAAGTTATCTAGTTCTAGCTGAAGTGGACGCCTACTCAGGTGTGTATATTTCAGATCCCCATCGGCATTCTTTATCCACTCAAATAGATCGTCTCTAGTTAGCAACTATTAGGTTACATGTTCCTGTTTTTGTATTGCAGCATCATCAGTATGGAAATATCATCTGTTGTTTCCAAGGTGTAATATTCAACCCTTATGAACATCGCATACAGTTTACACTAAACCAGATCAACCACCACTTGTCAATACTCGTACGATGTTGTTAGGTGTTAACTTTTATATCTGTTCCCCGTTTAAATGTTTCACTGGTAAACTATCGATCTTACGGATTTGCAATTTGAGTACTGTCTAGGGTACACTTCTTTCCCCGTTCATCCTTTCGCTTTATGTGAACTCTTTGTCCCTTCTCCAGCACATATACTTAGCCGGGCTAGTTATGAACAGTTGTAAACATCCAAAAAAAGAACGTGGGTTATTTTAGATAGAAAAGAGAAAGGTATAAAGAACAATCTGATAATAAACCAGTACACACAAAGATTCGTAATACTAGCACCACTGGCTTCTAGTATTCGCCATGTGGACAACACCATTGTCTTCCTTGCCCTATCCAAATAGTCAGGAACGTTCCACTGAGATAAGCTTCAATGGTGCGTTCATTCCCCCAAACCAAAGTCACATGCTGACTACCAGTCGCATTTTCTTGACAAACCCACCGTTCACAAACAGCACGACCTGTCAAACTGTGAGTTGGAATTTGTAAGGTTTGTTCGGCCACTGAAGCCCGTAAGGTGACCTTGTTATGCTCAGTGATTGACAGAGTCTGTTCGTCCTGAAGATACTTCGGCGTACTTCGTCACTGCTAATGCGGCGTTTGCCGGCAAACGCTTTGGAGCCATTGATGTTAGAAGACTAACACTCCATGAATGTCCTGTATGCGAACGTTCCAGGTTTCACAACTATCTGATAAGACTGTTTGCGGTATCTTGGATTCGACTTCTCACTGAAATACCGCGTTCATTCGAGCATCACAGATGATGTGAGTAGCCAAACACCACCCGAGCTTTAGCCATATGATTTGTCATTATCACCATCGACAGCAATGCATCGGTGGTTCTCACTGATGCTCCACGGCCACAAAATCGAAATAAAAAGCAAACTGTACAGAAGGAGAGAAAAAAGAAGAGGGAGTTACCTAACTGATAGAAACTACTTCGTCTATGTTCAAACATTCAGCGTCAAGATGCCTACATTTTACAGACAAACAATCGTGACTGAAGGGAGTAAACGAAATCTCAACATCTCGCGATCTCTTTTATCGTTTTTGGTGATCAAGGAAACTCAGTGTATTAAATCTCACTTATGAGTTCCCTTGATCCAGTTCACCATTAACGATAAAAGACATATCGCGAGATATAAGCACTTCGTTTACTTTCTTCATTCACGAACGTAAAATATTGGAATACATGGGACATGCGGATAGCAACAGCAGAAACGATCAACGGCTGAGTTTACATTAAACAAGGACTGTCATCAGTTCCAGGGCAGAAAAGGTGTGTGAACCAACAGGACCGGACGATGACTATTGATTAACATTGCTGGCGATTTCGGGTACTACATACATAACCTACGCGGACAATGACAATTTCAGTGGAAGAAATGAAACTGATCCTGCAGTAACAACAGGCGCAATTCGATGCAGCTCAACTGCAGTTAATCAAAACATTAACGCGCAATTTATCTATGATGTCAACAAACTCAAACCGGGTTCAACGGTGGACGCTATCACGAACAGTGTCAATGAATTTGTTTATGATGCCGATGCCGGTGTGACATTCGAATCCTGGTTCAGCCGATACGAAGATGTCTTCCGAGTGGAGTTGGCTGATATGGATGATGCAGGAAAGGTGCGATTGCTTCTTTGCAAACTAAGTACGATAGAACATTCGAGGTTTACTGGTTTCATTCTGCCAAAGAAACCTGGTGATATTATTTTGGAAGAAATACTGAAGATACTGACTAATATTTTCGGAGAGCAATCATCCTTGTTCAACATCCGGTATCAATGCCTCAAGCTGATGAAAAATGAACATGAAGATTTTGTCACTTACGCGAGTATAGTCAGTAGAGAATGTGAAAAGTACAAGCTGAAGACAATGACAGAGGATCAGTTTAAGTGTCTGATATTCGTCTGCGGTCTTCAATCCACCCAAGATGCTGACATTGGTATCAGAATTTTGAACAAGATTGAACAGGACCCTGACATGACTTTGGCATCTGTGACATCCGAGTACCAACGGTTGATCAGTCTGGAACATGACACGGCCATGATTGAACAGTCGGGGTTACCTTCAGTCCATGCCGTTTCGCAGCGGCCACGCAACCGAATAACCGAGAAGCATGATGCAAAACCTTTATCCAAGCCCTGCATGCTGACAGTGCCGTGACTGGCATTTTGTGCGGTTATGTCCATTCAAACATCACAAATGTCACAAATGCAATCGATTCAGACACAAGTAGACGCGTTACCGTCCAACTCTGACATTCAGAAATCCACCGTCGTTTTCAAGGAACCACCAGAAGAAGCCAAAGAAACAAAGTGCAAGGCTGAATTTCATTTTGGCCACTTTCAACCCCAGCTTTGCTGCATGCCGAAAGTACGTTTCAGTCAAAATTAACGGCCGTCCTGCACGTCCACAGCTAGACACTGGTTCTGATATTACGCTGATTCTGCGACAGACGTGGAAGAACATCGGCCGTCCGGCGTACAAGAAAACAAAACATTCAGCCTAGAATGCATCTGGAGGAATACTGGCACTGATTGGTGAGTTAGACTGTGATATTGAATGTGGTGATGTCCATATAGATGGCACATTCTATCCTATTGAGTGTTGTGACAGCAAAAGACGCCCGGTCTGCGAATTCGTTTATTACGAAAACTCCCGTACAGGACATGTCAAAAATCGGACCACAAACGCGTACACTCATTTGCACGGCAGACATGCATTCACATACATTGGTTGACAGTACGTTGTCATTCACCTTGGTGGAAATTCTCACACAGCACGTATACACTATTCCAATAGTCTCTTCTTGTCCATCGTCTTTCTGGCGTTCGGAGCTTACTCTTTTGTTTCTGAATGTCGCCTGTGGGTAATATACTACCTGTGAGTAGTATGCTACTCACAACAAAACTGCCTGTTAGACAACATAGAGCATTCGAAATTGAATTTTCTGGACTTGGACTGAATTGAACGTCTGAAACTTCTGGACGTGCAACCCAGCCAGTTGTGCCGAAATGTGGAAGTGCATGCTCCACTGGCAGATGAGAAACCGGATCGCGTTCATCAGAACCTACGTCAGAACATACAGTTATCGCCTTACCGTATGCAATCAAATAGTCAGGCTAAACTGGTTGTGGATACGTTCAAAAGAGTCCATCAGAAAGCCAAAGAGGAGAGATATACGGCCGGCATCCTCAAAAAGTCTTATATCAACTACCGAATGACTCCGCATCGACGGATTCCGGAATGGATGTCTCCAGCTGAAGCTCTGATAGGACACAGACTGCGAATATCAAATGATCTACTATATCTTTACAGGTCACCGGCGGCTAAAAGGAATCTTCCCATGAAATAACCGTTTAATAGAAGACATGTAGCTCAGTTCTGTTCCTTCGAAATTGATCAACCGGTACTGGCCAGAAACTGCCGGGGGATAGAGATTGCTTGGAGACCCATGAGAAGTGGAAGCTGTTGAGGCACAGTACTCTATGAAGTTCAAGTTGGCCCACACACTTGGATACGACATGTCAACCAGATCACACCATTTGCAGGATAAACGGCCCATTCAGAGAGTCGAGGTCTGCCACTGGAAGAGCTACTGGACAACGCCAAGGGTCGAGGGACACGCCAGAGAAGCAGAAAGTTGAGGTTCAAGAGAAGTCACCAAACGCTGCCAACACCTCGACGATCAAGCCGCACAAGGACCGCTGTGTTACCACTCCAAGTTAATCCTCAATCCCATACGTACGACCAACGAGCTCAAAGGGAGGTGTTAGGAGGCGCATCTCCTAACGAGACAGCCAGGACGCATCACGCCACACCGATCGGCCGGCCCAGCTCGGATGGTATGGTCGTGGATGGTGGTATGGTTCCACTCAGCCAATCAGATTGCAGGTGTGCGGTCGAACGGCTGTGCGCTATCTGGACAGTGTTTTTACTCACGTTGCCTTCTGATGCCCCTTGTAACGTGATTTGCGCTGACAACCTGACTGCCATATATGACTGTCGGCCATTTATGGTAATCGTTTTGTCTTATAAATTTAAAGCTTCTGTGACCTGGTTTTGTCTCGCTCGTCCAGTGAACAGTGTTACTGCGTCTCTTCTGATTTTCACGGTTTTGGGTCAAGCGACTGAGCGCGTAACCAAGGTGACGATCCAATAATTGTCTCGGAGAAAGTAAGCAATTTCGGATACCGATTACTTAAAAGTACCTAGAGCGAGTTGGCTGGGTCAACAACGTGACCTCTTTCCATGATGTGCTTTGCAATAGATGAGGTCGGATTTCGTCTCGGTCGCTTTGTTGCCATTGTCTATTGCGTTATGGCGCTTACCATGTAGGCATATGTTCAGCCATTCTTTGTCGTAGGCACCGATCTGTTCTGCCGATATAGATGTCACCACAACTACAAGTGAACTGATAGATTAAATGTGAGACAGAACATTTCGGTAGGTCACGAGTATGAATAGGCTGAGCGGCACTCCTAGCTATAAGTGATAGTAAGGCGTTATCAACAAGACAGCTTCCTTACGGCTTTCACTGCCCCGCTTCACTAAATGCAATCACTTCACAGGCAGCTCGGCTAAACATCGAAAACATTCACGCCATTGAACTCGATTAGCCGCCGTCTCACCCAACGTCTCCAACCACCCACTCTGAGTCGCCAGGTCTCAAGAACGGGCGACGAACTCGATCGGCAGTGGCCAATCCCTTCGTAAGCGATTTCATTTGTCTACGCCAGGTCATCATCTGTTCACCTCACACCTTGCGCTAGTTGGTCGCAGCGTCGGCAAACAGTGTTCGGTGTTGCAGACGACTAGCTGGCATCCTTAGCACATGACCTAACTAGCTAATTCTGTGCACATTTAGTGAGTGAACAAAAGAACTCGTTTGACAATCATTACTAGATGCCCGCCTCCTAGCCTCGTTGCTCACTCGCTGGTGCCGCCCGATACGAGTGATTGAACGCAGACATCGGTGGTCAAATACCTGAAGAAGGTTCACGTTCTCTACCCTGAGCGGCTGAGTCTCGCTGCCGTAAAGTAACATAACCCTCACTGTCGCCTTAGATACACGACCCTTAAGACTCAGAGAGATACCTCTCTGTCGCCAGAGATGTCCCAAGTTAGAGAACATCGCCCTAACATACACGCTTCTGTTGCATTCCGTACACCTCAAACACCGCCACCGATGTAGCTCCCCAGAAATACAAACCCGTCAGCAATCTGCATGAATTCCTTATCTAACGATAGAGTTAAGTAATGTCAACAGTCTTGCGGAAGTATTTTGCATATTGAGGCTGCAAAGCACATACCGAAGAATTGAGCAGAACGCGAAATAGCCTCTAGTGTTGTTTGTGCCGCTTGAAAGTTGTCAAACAGCAACACCTTGTCGTCTGCATAATCGAGATCAGTCAGCCTTCTACCAGATAGAAGGTCTACATCGGCACCTTGTGAGTGTCGCAGACAGCTATCCATTATTTTGTCTATGAAATAATTAAACAAAAATGGTGAAAGTGGATAGCCTTGACGTACTCCGCTACTGATGCTGAATCTGTCAGACACTTCACCATAAATCCCAACCTGAGCTAAAATGTGAGAATGAGACGCCGACAGTATGTTCACGTAATTGGTTGGTACACCCTTGCGTTTACGCGATCCTCAAAGTGTAGATCAATCCACCGAATCGAACGCACCCTTATAATCGAGAAATACGGCGATTGTTGGCCGGCGATACACATAACGCTGCTCTAGAATTTGACTAAGAATAAAAATTTGGTCATTACATCTTCGACCGGGGCAAAACCCTGCCTATTGTTTCTTAGTGATTACCCATCGGGCTGCAGTGAGTCGATGAAATATGATGGATGCAAGAACCCTAGTAAGTAACATGGTCAAACATTCTCCTACGGTTTTCACAGCAGCCCCGGACTTCCTTCTTGACTATGGGAACTATTATCGAGTGACCCCAACAAGGAGATACGGTCTCCGTCGTCCATACAAGTTAAAACAGCTGTGTTATGACGTCTACTAAAAACTCCTTATCTTTCTTTGAAAAGTACCGGTACGAGATCATCTGGACCAGAAGCCCTATCACGCTTGAGAATCGAAATACAAATGCGGATCTCAGTCCCAGTGGGTGATCTACCGCCTAGGATGCTACGTTACAAGTTTGTGGTGACAACACAGTAGAACTAGGAAGACAGCTAATTTGACCCTCAAAATGTTCCATCCACCGATAACCCTCCATTTCTGGGGGGTCGGGAGTAGCATCAGAGCTGAATTTGATGGAACAGTGGGGAAGGGGTCTGCAGTAGCATGTTTTCGCCTATCTACCCCGCCGGATGCAATTCGGTTCATACTGCAAGACGGCCGATGCAGTATGGAATTAACAGTGTTGTAAGTATTCATGGTTGTGTGGGCTGAGATGCTGTCAGGACGCTCAAACCTAGACAGGAGAGCGATTAGAGTTCTCAACCAAAACCTTTGGCTCGAAAGACCATACCGCAATGCAGTAGTGGGTAGACGGCAGTTTACCAGAACTGGTACCTTTTCGAGAAAATGATGCCAACCTTGTACCAATCCCTAACCTGGAGGACCAGGAGGCTGTGGTTTGTCAGACCTCTACCTGTTGGCCTGCCTGGTGTGGATGACTGTCGGCGTGGTGACCACACCGTCCAGTTTATTCAAATAAGTCATCGAGGTGCGCAAGTCGTTACACCGCATCAGAGTCCAGTCTCGTTGTGATTTGTAATCTCCAGCTGATGAGCGTTTCAAAGTAAATCAACTTATCGACTGTATCAAAACGCCCACCGCTAGGGATGAGAACAGTCTCAGAGTCTCGCCTGTTTTATCCAACGACCACATGAAACTGACGAACTGAGGCCTCTGATTTGTCTAGGACGTTTTCTGGGCTCCTCTACAGATTAGAGCAGTACTACCTGCTTATTCTAAATCTGGTTCCTGGGAGCATTTCCACTCCATTGTATTTGCAGTCTGTCAGAGCAAACTGTGATTAATTTAGTCTATTGCAACACTAGGTGGGAAAGTAGAGGCTGAACAGTCTTATTGGACTCTACCTGATATGCTAAAGCTCTGTATTAAGCTGTCATATTTACTGACATGATCGGATGTCTGACAGTACATTGCCTTCTAGATGTTGGTATATTTATTGGCCATACCCTTCCTCAATGAACCACCCAAGAGCACAGCTCGGTTTCTGGAGCTGAATCGTCATCCCTTTAAATAAGGCTGGATCGCATCAATTAAAAGAGTGAGATGGAGCTAATCTGAGCTGGCTGCTTCATGACGTTTAGTGGACTTGACCTCAGTAGAGACATCCGTTTCTGAGGACAAAGAATCGCTAACGGACCAGTGAACACAGGAGGTTAACGAGTAAAAATTTATTTGACGAACATGGTGAATATGAAACAGACTGTTTGAGTGCAATAGAATATAATGTGATAGTGGAGACGGCCGTTGACATCTTGGTCAGTATTTTAGAGCATGGGCTTGAAGCGTACGTCGTGTTCGTTACTACGTTCATAGCTATTCGGGAATGATTATCCGTAGTTGTTCAGGTCTATGAAAAAGGTTGTCATATGTGGCATCGCCTGAAAGCTTAAGCGGCAGTGAAACTTGGTGTAGCATGTAGTTTACAATCTATTGGGGATGGGACTGATGACTACTAGTTTTGTCTTTACTTCCTTTGGATAGATTTCATCTAACCAAGATGCACCGTGTGTGAGTTCGTGACAGAAGCTGGTCAGTGGTTTGAAAATTCGCCAGAGAGGGCGAATCTGATGTAGTAAATCTACCAGCTAGGGAATCTAAAACCAAGATGTTCGCCAGCCTTCTGTCGTTGGGACTGGTAACCAAATTGGTTCATGTACTCTTCAAATGGAATCCAATCAATCGCGATGCCTAATGCAACCTTCGTGCCCGCTTGAGCCGGCAGTCATCATAGTTATTCGTTTGCCTACCACAATATATATTCTTTGTTGAAAGAGACCAAAGATGTCTGTACGCCGTGTGGACAGCACACTCGGGGAGTGGCACGCTGTTCAGTGGCTCATGGGCTCTTTTTGGACGTTTGTAACGTCAAAGGGTTTGAATGGCTCGTTATTGGAAACTCGTTGCCTAGCCATAAACCAATCATGCTCTGATTATACTACCACTACTGCTTACTCATCTGCCGAACCCGTTTATTTCCCACCTGACTCTCATGTGGAAAACCGTACGCTACAGAATGATCGTTCTGAACCGACCAGCTTGTCTAAAGTTCGCTTCATGTACCTCAATACGTCCTAATACATTAATTTTTTTCTATTTCTCATTCTGGAAAGAATGACACATTGGCAATTTCCAACGAGCTTTCACGATCCAAGGTCGGAACTAAAACTCTCTCATTTGAACCTCGTTCCTGCCGGAGTTGCAATGCTTGCATTTTATGTTTTGTATTCCAATTCTTCTCAACCTCCTCTTTTTGAATGGATGCGTACTTCTTCGAGTTTTATTACTACCCGGTCCAATGCCGCCCTATTTTCATATTTTTCTTTAGACTTTTGAATCTTTCACTTTTATCCGCGAAGTTATTTTTTTTATATTCTTTGGCTTTTAATTTGTCTGCTACTAACGATGTTTGACTGTAATCTCTTTCGTAAATATTGCTGGTCTGGTATTCCCTGTCTGACACGATTTTTCGTTGATTTCTATCTTTGTTACACAAAAGCTAATTACGAACTGGAGTCAATGTCATTTTTAAATTTCGTCTGTTGAAAACATGTGAACATTAGCATTGAATGTTGACTTTCTGAGATGCATAAACCAACTTATTGATCTGATTTAACTCAGACGAAGCTAATACGATTGCAGTCTGATTTCCGGCATTTCCATACCTATTTGGTTCTTTTTTTAGAACCTATGTCTTGTCGTTCGTAACCATTCTTTTGTCCTGTCTTCAAATGTTCTTTCAGATTTTGGATGCGCTCATCTCGGTGGCTCTTTCAGGTGGGAATCGAAAACTGAGCATGCCAGAGACGAGCACATTCTCCACTCCGCCTTCTGTATGCATCACCAAGTGAGTTCTTTGTCAGTATGGTTGTTTTCAAAGACTTAGTTTTGGTGTTAGAATTCAAATGACTGTAATCTTGTCAGTGGTTTGTATGACAGTAGATCGATGTTTTCTTTATCGATACATGATTTGAACCAGATTTTAACCACTGGACTCACTTTCTCTCAGTGATCTGCAAACTCACTCATGGCGTCTCCAGTCTTGTTAAGTGGACTGCGATTTATTTCTCGTTTTTATTCGATTTTAGGACCATGACCTATGAGGAACGCCGTTTGGCTTATCGGGAAGCACGCGAGGCTCAAAAACAATATAACGAGACGCGATCACTGTGGGCGAGTGAGCTCTATCGTCTGTCTATTGCTAATCAGGTGAGAAGTTCGTACCTTGTTCCCTTTGCGTAAACATCACTTACGACAGCCTCGTGGTAACGGCATGGGACTACCAACCTCACCGTTGTGCGTTCAAGTCTCGGTTAGCTTGGTTACTTACATCTATACATGTGCAACTTGAAAGTACCCGACTCAAATGTATGATTATATTTTACATGTGAAGGAACACGTTTTTGTGTCGAAGGTGGGAAACTTTTTAATCATTTGATTTTCGCACCAGCCGGCACTCTCTAGACACGTGAGTATTCTTTACAGATTTATCGTTTAGTTTTCTGCCCTTGTGACCGTGTCCAGTGCAAACTGACAACACGAAATGTATTGCCCATTACACATAAACGCAGTAAAAACAAGTTATAGTTCAAAACGTAACTTCCTTTGTGTTCGGTACACAAAATTCTGACTGAAATCAAAGTCTGTGGCCATTTTTGTTCGTATTAATAAAATGTTCCACACATGTTTATGATGGTGGCTGTTATGAATATCATAGGCACTCATTTGACCAGTTAAAGTTTAAAACCTTGAGTTTTTTGAACCACTTTTAGGAAGTGGTATAAATAATGCAGAACCTATCATATGTTCCGTTATGACCTGTATGGTCACTGACAGCTAGGAGTGGGTAGCGCCTACAATATATGATATACGGATCATAAATACGCAGTACGGTAAGCGACGATACCTAAAACCCCAGAACACAACAAACCTTGACCTTTAATTGAGAATGTATTTACCCCCAAACTGTATGTAGCATAGCATGCAAGCGTCTGCATACTTATTATTCATTGACATTGAGTAACTCCACATAGGTTGATACAATGGAAGTAGAATCGGTGAATCAGAAGACAATCGAGGGCGTCAAAATTGGGTTTCAGCACGTTGTGACGCGAGAAGATTTAATTCAAAATCACAAGATTTTTTCTCGTTAACTATAGAAAGTGAACAGGTCTTGAGGAAAATTGATTTTCCCCAAAATGTTTCTTTTCCGCACCGAGTATAGCTGACAGTTTTAAACCTCCAATAGATAAAGACAAACCGCAACTTCTGTATCAACCGCTACGTCTATGATACCAATTGATTTCCGATTGACATTTCACAACTCTCACTTCATTTAAGGTTTCCAGACAATGTTAAATGCAATCCATTTTCAATCATACTTTTAATGTTTTATGATGAAATGGTATTATGATAATTTTGGACTTAGCTCCTTCTATGTACTTTTTTTTTATCGCGTTTTTAATACAACTGCAAAGTAACCGATTCACTCTATTCTCTATCCACGTTCTGTTTTCGTCCGTTTTAGTATCGTGATCGAGTATTTTGGCTTCCGCACAGCTTAGATTTTCGCGGTCGTGTTTATCCCTGTCCACCTCATTTCCACCACATGGGTGAGTGTCTGTATGTTTGTACATGTTTGATGTCGGTATTTTCTATTCACGGTAATCGAATTATATTGTGGGATAACCACTACTCGTGTGACTTGGTTGAATAGTTGAGATCCATCAGGCTTGTTCGCAAACTGTTGATCAAGGCATGACCACCTGTATGATGGCTAACTTTGAACTTGACGGGTTCACTCGAAGAATGAGCGATCGCGAACAACGAGCGATAATAATACCAAAGGGTGATGAGTTCACGGTTAGAGAGTCAGGTTTCCTGTAAGATGTAACCTCTTCATGAGTGAATTTAAAAAGCTTCAACTGGAGCGCAACATACCGCGATTATGACGCATGCACATCTTCGTTCTTCGCTAACTATGGATAGTTCTTGAAGGAGGGGACGTGTACGGACCACCTTGGTACCAACCACTTCCTGTAGATATGACAGCTATACTTAGTATGGCTTGACCCCATTTGAAGGGTGTATGAACCACTTTGGCCATTGACTCCTTGGCAAAGAAAGCAGGCATTGCTGCAACCCTTGTAGTCTTGGACATTCGCTGAAAGCTCTGTTACATCGGATCTACCTTCCATGGTGATTCCTTGAACTGCTGGGCTACCTCCATCGCGACTCCATGCAAACTGCGCTAAGTCTATTAGATATACAGACCCAATTTGGTAAACGTATGAACCAATGTCACTAGTCCCTGATAAGTCAATAGCTTCGTCCTTCCCCCTCCTGTCTTGCAGGCCAAACGTTTGGACAAAATTTTGAAGGGAGGCTTCTTGATCCGACTTTCCACTTGGTCTAGACAACCACATAGTATATTGCCCCTAATTCAGCCATGGACGTTGCGTAACTAATCGTATTTCATTGTCAATACGAGCCTCTTTGTTACGCGCTGTACTCAACTAATACACACGAACACTTCTCTTCTGACTATCTTCGATGACTGGTAACATGAATATTACTCCGGAAACTGTAATAAGTTCGGGTATAAGTGATTTTGTTTGCTCTGATACCTCTGCTGGAAACTAAATCCTTGTTTCTCTTCCCTACGCGACCAATTTGACAACCTTGTTAAGCCTCATTGAAGCTCATCATTGTTGCTATTCTTCGACCCCACGTTTGCAAGACTTTAGTCATGTAATGCGATTAACTTTTCTATATATTACTAGAGTGAAGCTACGTCCACACTTCTCTGGAGACCCTAATGCAAACACACCAGTGCCAACGCCTCTCTGTTGAACTGGATCTTAGCTGACAGTCGGCTTTGTACATTAAGGTTCTTAAGTTTATGAAGATTAAACAAGCTGTAAGGTGACAAACGCGCTTTGTTTGTCATATACGTACACATCCTAACTAGTTATGATCCGGAAGCAAAGAAGTTTTACTAACGTCTTCATGCTTTTTCCATCCAGTTTTTAGGACTGATGTTGGTGTTCTCCCCGGAGACTTGAATGTTTGAGTCGATCACATACCTTTAAACGAGGCTCAGATTGAGTATTAATTCAGACTCGATAGTTTTCACCCCGACAACGAGAACAGATTCGTGAGTTTATGCTTTGACCATCGTCTATTTCACTGGGATGCAAACTTTCGCCTCTCGCTTCGTCGGTCCATCACTTTGCACTGTCTTCTTCGTCAAGCATGTGGGCGCATGTTGACCACATTGTAGTTGTATACGAAATTGCCGCTCTTGTCGGTTAACCCGTCTTGACTCTGATCCTGAGTTAGTTTGTGCTAGAATGTTTGCGTTTGGGTGGTGACCCACGATCAGCCGTCAACAAGCTGTCTTATATAGCCGTACTGACCAACTATCAAACTGAGCATGCTAGTGAACTTACTGCTGCACTACTTGCTAGCTTAGATAAGTACCAGACGCGCTTGCAGGAGGCGCTTCAGTAAACTAGTTCTAATTGAGGATTGACATCTTGCTATTAGCCACTGGATTTCTACGCATTTCCTAAATTTGGTGGACATATGTCGATCAATATCGGCCGATCGCGATTACCATTGTAACGAGTTCATACCTGAATTTTGTGTAGTGTTTAGATCCACTACACCATATAGCATGCACTCTCTAAACTATTGCTTTGCAAAAGCTTACGAAGAGAACATGAGATCCACAACGTGCAACAAGCTTGACTTAGCTGTCACATCTGGAAGTTCCGGGTGGCTTGCGCCTACCGGCTGAACGTTAGTGAAATATCCTGCTGAGCAGACGGTTTGTCGATATGCAGCCTGCTAAAATGCCTGGAACGTTAGACGGAGCACTTCTAATCACAGTTCAACTGGTCCAGCTACTCCTCATTGTGGGCTTAGTTGCACTCCGTAGTCTGCGCCTCCGAGCCGTCTGCAGTAGCGGAACTTCAAATCACCAAGCTCCACAAGATGTGTGGCTTTGACAACCGTCTTTCGTTCCTTTTTAAAACTGTTCTCTAGGGTTTCGAATTATCAGAACTGCCGTGAAGTGAATTTTTAGTCACTCCCGTCTTTCAAAAAACTCCACGCAACGTACTCATCAACTGTCGAGGAATCAATCCAATTTCCGTTGGGCCTAAGCTATTGGTGTTTGGTATGTCCCACAAGTTAGGTGAAAAGTGCGAGGAACAATTCCATAAGGGTCAACACTAGTTGTGTTATTAGACATCAGGACAACCTTCGAAAGCTGTGTTCTCCGGGACTGGTTGTTGAGGAATGGAATACGTGATGTGTATATCCATTCTGATGGCACTACATGGTCATCACTCAGGTTTGAATAAAGCTTATGATAGGCTATTGCCACCCTCTCATGTCTCCAGTGGAGTACGTTAAGCCTACTTTGTCCCTCATTTCCCCCTTAACTTTGCAATCGATAATGTCGCACACAAAACCCTGAATAGTCTCCCCAACGATGGAGCAGAACTTCCTCTTCAAACTGTGCTTCTAGACCATGTCGGCGATATCGCCTGATCTGTTGGAAATGCACAGACGATTCAGGACGTAACACAACCGCCAGGTGGGCGGTAGAGTTAAGGATGAGGTCTCGTTACGTACCGCTAAAGCCTGGTTGGTGTTTACCAACCTGAGGCACCTCTCTGTCGACGTGACTTTCGTCGAATGACAGGGTATCGAGTATGACCCTGCTTGCATTACTATCGCACAATTGTGAAGTCTGGTCCCTCTGTGTCGATAGTGTTCGTAGGCTAACTGTTTTCGAAGACTGTCCTCTACGGAGCATCACGGGGAATGACGAAGTGAAACGACTTGAGTTGTGGACAGATGACCTTTTTCCACGTGAAGTGGTTT
This sequence comes from Paragonimus skrjabini miyazakii, assembly GCA_014338405.1. Lineage (NCBI taxonomy): Eukaryota > Metazoa > Platyhelminthes > Trematoda > Plagiorchiida > Troglotrematidae > Paragonimus > Paragonimus skrjabini miyazakii. The sequence continues at coordinate 13,479 of JTDE01021183.1, read as the reverse complement.
CGCTTCATTGGTAAGCTGCTTTGGATACGTGTTTCCGATGCTTACCCAACATCTCGTCACATCCTTGTTTACGGCTTCTGGCTGTGACTGAGATGAGCGGTATGGTGTGCAGTTTATAATACCTGGTGTGTGGATGCGAAAAAACTGACGTTGTAATCTGGCATCAGTTGGCTCTACCTGGTTTCCAAGTTGAGGTTCAAGAGATGCTGGCTGTCGTTGGTTAGTCTTCAACTTTTATTGTTCAGACTTCTTTCCAACGGAAGATACAATAAAAATGCCAAAAATGACAGGAAGTTTCAAAATCTTTATTTGCCCTTGTGAGTTGAAATATGCAGCCCAGCTTCTGGTCTATCGAGAAAACGTGGATAAAATTCACTTTTATTTTAACCGGAACAAACTGTTGTTATTTACAACCGTCCCAGTCGTACATCAATCTGTCATGTCGGCATAACTTTGAAAGAATGAATGGTTTTTTTTGACCCTCTTGGTCTGTGTGGATGCAGTCCATTCCATTGGTTACTGCATTGATCCCTGTGATTGTTGGCAAGTCATAACAAATAAGTAAGATACTTAGGTTTTTTGTTATTCCATTTTTTTTTACATACGAGTATCCGTTACGGTGAACGCTCGAAAAATCGAACTAATTACAAGGTCCATCAAACTAGGAGTATACGCGGGAATGAGGATCATTTGCTAGAACGAATGTGATTGGCTATCATTTAACCTTTTGAGCTATCGTCTTTTCTGTTCATCTGAGTCAGTCAACAAGTTCACACTACTGATGTGTGTGTCACAAGTTTGAGTAAGTGCTTCCTAGACTAAGCCGTTTTTGTGGCCCATCAGAAAGTTTGGTGACATAATGGTTGACAAGAATAAGCCCACCACATCATCCTATTGAAATCGAGTCCGTATTATCGAGTAATACAGCACGTCAGCAGCGATTTAATCCGATTGTTTCACTTCACTGATTATCTGTTCTCTTTGTTCTGACCGTGTTCACAATCACAGGTAGCGATGTTGCTCGGGGTCTGATTGTGTTCGCACGCGGTTTGAAACTTGGAGAACGCGGACTGGATTGGCTGAGAATTCATTTGGTCAACCTGACCGGATTGAAAAAGCGGTGCGTTTTTTTAGTGTTGCACTTCACAGTTGTAAATATATCTAGTTCAGTTTCACTCACCTTTTCAGCCCATCGACTACCCACAACGTTTGTTTCGGACAGACTATCCTTTCCTTCTTCTATGCATATTGATGAAGTTTCAACTGCTTTCTTTTCGTGAAAATATTGGTTGTTTACATATGCTAGAGACCGTTTAGTCGAAAAACCGGTCAACACCTGTTCAGTGAGTTGATTAGTCCAAATCGACTGAGTCGAAATTGTTCTGTTTTTTAAACTGTGTCAGATGATCCTCTTGTGATTAACCGAATCAAAAGCTATCACGTTTCGCAACGCATACATCATATATTTCAATGAAACTTTGTATTACTGTGTTTTTTTTCTTATTTTTATTTGTGGGGACTTGAAATACTTACGTATGAAGCATAGAATTATTGATTTTGTTAGTGCATATGATTATAACCAAATATCTAAAATGATTTTCCTTATACTATAATGATGTGTTCTTACTTATCTTTTGGGGTCATGAAGTTGTTAGCGTGCTTTATTACCGTATGTAATGATGGCCATGGCCAAGTAAATAAGATTATATTCATTATTATATGCCATTGTGATCTGCTTTGTGACCCCATTCTGATTACTAGAAGACACGGTGGCATATAATTTAACTTCCACTCCCAATGTGAATCATAGCAGAAGTTAGTTTTGGTGTGACGGATGCGTCAGGCAAATAGAAGCGAACTAAAGAAGCCGGTATGTAGTCAACCGTTATCAGGATGATCTGCTGCCTGTCGAGCCGTAAGGTGTCACTGCTAGTGCTTGGACTTAATCAACAGTATTAACGTCCTTCACAGTGATTAAATACCTAATCGCCCTCGTCGATAAATGCTGATGAGCAACGGTTTTTGCAGGAGCCCATTTCACGTGCACCGAACGTTCTCAATGTTTGATCACACACACACAGCATTTGTTTATTTTACACTTCGTGTCTACACGTGCCGTCCTAACTGTTTTTTTTATTGTTGCGGTCACGTTTGGATGGTAGCGTTTCGTTATTGCATTGCTATTGTGATATTCTGTTAGCATTGCAACACATAACAACTTCTAAACCGGTTCAATCTGTGCTTCACTCTGTTTTCTTGATTGCTATCGTTTACTATCTCTATCGCTCTCTTGCTCTCTCTCTCTCTCTCCTTCTTCACGTACAAACATACACAGATGTTCTAACAAGGAACGCCTAGACTTTGCGAATACGATAATAGACGAGGCACTCGATTCAGCTCGGAACCCGTTTAACGTGAGTGGCCTATGTTTTTTAGTTTTCACCTTCAACAAGTTATCTGACAAACGCATGTCACATGATTCGTGAGTATTTTCTCACAGTTCCAACTGGTATTGTTTTTAATCTGTAGCCTTACATAGTTCAAATACCTCTATTAGAAAATCTGGGACACGTTGTATAGGAATTTTACAAGTTACGAGGTAACTGGAGTTCGGAAGACAGAACTAAGGCAGACTCAGATCGAGCCTATTTATAGCACGTTAGTGACATTGGAACGCACTTTTTTCACTGCTTTTTCACAAATATCTAGGTGTTTCAACAAAACTTTATCACATACACACGGCGTACTGATGACGGAAGCAGTTTCGTTCATTCGTTTGAGCTTTCGGGAAGTTATCATTGGAACAATCCAATGAAGGTCTTATCATCTGCCTTTACTGTGCGATGTGATTGTCTGTGGATGTTTCGCCAGTTTACTTTCCGTTATCTCATATGTGTACTTTTTCTTTGATTCTTGACCTCCCTCTTGTTCGGTTTTCATTCAGGGTCGTCGCTGGTGGCAGGAGCAAGAAGAACCTTGGCAAACACTAGCTTGCTGTCGTGAGATCGCCGCGGCTCTGGATCACCCATCTGGTCCGGTCGATTACGTTTCACACTTCCCGGTTCATCAGGATGGCTCGTGCAACGGACTACAACACTATGCTGCTCTGGGTCGAGATCAGCGTGGCGCGGAGTCGGTCAACCTGACAGACAAACAGTATCCACAAGATGTCTACGGAGACGTGGTGGAGGTGGTGCGTTTACAACCCTGACTTGTTTTCTTTCTCGTTCAAACACGCATGTCTTGTTTCGGATTCCTAGGCACTTCTTTGGCCGCTATCATGTCACATGTTCCTGTGTGAAAAGTGTCCGATATCAGTGGATAGTCTTTGGTTATGTAAGTCGCAGATCGTGCACACAGATGCGCCACTGTTAATGAACGCGGTCATCTGCATCTTTTCGTCGTTTTGATTATTGTACAATCTGGAGCCGTATCTGATTGGATACTTGTTCCAGCTGTAGGCGCCAATTCATAAATGGATTTGCACACAACAATCCATTTATGTCGCTTGCGAACCAGAAGAAGAATGACTGGTGCCTCGCTCACTGACTTTTATATTGATAGTTCAACTGCCAAAGGACACCTAGTGAGCGACAAATGAGCTGAATGATGTTCAACAGAAGTATCCTAGGCAGATTTAACTTGAATTTACGTCGTATGTTCGACATTGGAGGTCCTGGCTGCTTGATTATTTCTGGCTTTCCTCAAGGAGTTCACCTGGTGGTTTATAAAGTTGGGTGTGAAACTATAATTTGTTTCCTCCTACTATAAAAAATGAAGATGAGCCAGTCGTCCTAAAGGACATCCAATATTGTCCAAGGAAACTTTACGTGGTGTACTATCTTCCACTGGATATCACTTTAATTTTCAGCCTTCGGTACAAGGCTTACTGACCTTTGACTCATAGTTGTTGGCTTTCCCTTCTTTGTAATCCTCATCTGTCAGAGAAACGATCTCTCTACATGCCTTCACTCTTTTAAATGTTACACAGTTGAGATCTGGTGGTGTGCGGATTCCCGTTTCGTTGACACAAGAGACTATTTGTAATTTCGTTTACCGCTAAACTGAGAAAACTAGTTTCCCTTATTTACATTCTTTACTCTTCACATCAATACCCATACGCTGCCCACTCTATTTTTGTTTTACTGGACTACTTTGTCACTAATCGTTTGTGACACGGGTAACCACTCTCGTGACAATCCACCTTTGACCTTGACAGCTCCGTTTGGGACCCATTGATTTTGTTGAGTTAGATAATCATCGTGAGCGACTGAGGTTTGCTTATTGCAATTAATTCAATCGTCACTCAGTCACACTCATCTGTGAGCCACACTGCTGGCTGCAATGGCCGTTGTGCAGCAGTAAATAAATGTAAATGTTTACTGATGAGTAAATATAAATGTTTCGCGAAGAAAAGGAAAACGAATAGTCAAGAGCATTTGGGTTTCATGAAAGAGAGGATCCAACGAGTTTGCTGACCACCGACTGCAACAGTGCCATGTCAGAGTGTTTCCAGTCAATGGTGTGGATGGTCGGGAGTTTTCCAATCAGGTAGACGGCACCTACTAACCTTGCTCATGGAACGGCTAAGGCTTTCATAGCACGTGACCATGCCATCATCTGTTCGCCTTGTCATTTCTTCCAACCGTCAGCAGACGCATTGAATAATGCGCTCAACAAGTTATTGATTTATGTGCTTTCAACTTGGGGAGAAGTCCTAGTCGTGGGGTCATCGATTGGAGTTAACAGACAGTAACTGTGTCGCCTCTCGAGGCGATCGAGCAACATGCTCACTACTCACAAGCGGAAGTGGTTGAGCGTTCACATATGATAATTCAATCGTGCCTGATGCGAGGTCAACGGCACAGTGGTCAACACGGTTGCCTCATGGAAGCGTGGCCGGAGTTCTAGTGTCGGCACTGGCAAAGATATGCAGTATTGACGACTAACTCTGTTGAGAGTGAAACTCGACCCAAGTGCTTCTTTTCGAAAGGTGCCGACTGGAATGTCTATCAGAGTGCGACAGCTGCGATTAATGTCATACGTATACTCAATATCATCCAGCTTACTACCTGGTAGAACATCCACTCTGGCATCTTCAGAACCTCTGAGCGCTCCTTCCAGAACATCGTCCATCACAAAGTCGAAAAGGAAAGGAGCGGTTGGACATTTCTGCCGAACGCTACTTGACACGGAGAATAGTCGCAATAGCTGCTCACAAATGCGCATTCTGAATTCAGAGCGAAGGTACAACAATTTCGATAAAATGACTTACGTCCGTGAGACTTATACGCGACGAGGACAGCCCCAAAGAGCATGTTGGGCAACCAAGTCAAAAACAGCGTTTAAGTTCAAAAGTTCCATGACTGTTAGCTGATGTTGCAGTGTCTATCGCAAGGTGAAAGTATGATCGATACACTTGCGACCCTGCTGGGAGTCTGCCTGTTTTCTTCCAACTGCCATTCTCTGCGCTTCAGAAGCTACTGCATAATGAGGCTTATGGACATCTTGATTGTCACATGATGTTCTGGCACCCTTTTTGGAAATAGGAGTGACTGTTGATGAGCACCAGTCCTGAGACACTTATCTAGCCTCTCATATGGAACAGAAAAATGCGATCAATTTAGACAACACCCCTTCAACACAAATGCTGGAGAATATGTCCGGACCTGGGGATTTATTATGTTTCATTACTTTAGGCTGCAAAGCTACTTTGGTTTCTGACGGAGGCTCTCCTAGTTTATCGTAACTAACCACAAAACATTCATCATTCACAACTAAATAAACCAGCTCAAAGCAGTTGAACCGTGCCTCAAACTGCTCAGCCCATCTGTTAAGTTGCTGCGATAAATTTTAATGCTGTGAGTCGTCTTTTTCACATATAATCTTACGAACCTCCCGCGGACGGCCATTGAACTTGCGAGTCAGGGAAAACAACACCTGGCTGTTCCGTGATAAAAGCGCTTTCTTCATATTTTGATTTGCATGGAGATGTAAGCCTCACAGTTCTTCGTAGGTTTGCGTTTGAGTCCACGGCGGTCTTTGTCGTATTCGGGGTCATGTGCATGAGGTCTGCCGAATCAACAGAAATCCACTTCTGTCGTATTTTCAGTGCTGCTTTGGAATAAACCTCTTTACGAAAGGTTCGCGTAATTGTTGAGATTTTTGCCAAGTACTCATTTGTATCACTGTACTTGTGATTCGATTAGTTTAACCGTCAGTACTGTTTGATGAGTGGTCCGTCGCTCAGTGTTTGTTTATGGGAAGCTGATATCTGAGTAAACGATAAAACAAAGTGGGCACGAACAACGGCTTGATATGAATCAGGATGGTTACTTTAACATGTGCGGCGATCTTTAATGGCGTGGCATCACCGATGTCTGACGGCGATATGATCAGTTTGAATTCGTGCATTTGTTTAATAATACCGTCGAAATATTTGGGTCCATCCCTGTTTCCAACTTTGCGATCTACCTTCGGGCTACGTATGACTGAACGTGGATCGTTACAGTACTGAATCAGACGAAAATTTGAACCTTGGCTGATGTCAAAAATCTCGAACCCATGGAAGACTTCGGATCTGACAAGAAAGTCCGCTGTCTTATAAACGTCGCCTCGGTTTCTGGCCTGTGCGTTAATCATAGATCCGCGCTGAGCCTGAAGAGTTTGCAAGCTAACTCCACGTTTTTGCAGGCTGAGCCTAAGGGACGTAAATTCATGGCGGAATTCATATCAAATCGTAAGCCGGCACGGGCTTGAATGAACTTTGAGGAGGATGGATTGTGGCTTTATCTAGTTAGAGATAAGGAAGCACATGCTGATGTTAACCCCGAACAGCGTATACAAAAGATTAGAATGCACAAATTAGGTGGTATTTGGAGATTTACGCCGCTAAACTAACTTTAGAGGTGAGACGCGTGCAGGCTGACGAGCATCTCATCCCGGGCCGTCCGTCATATGATTTTTGCCGACGACTGTTTGTCTTGACCTTCCTAAAATCAATCCCCATCTTTTTGACGGTAACTCGTAAAACACCGGAATTTCGTTAGTCAATTCGAGTTATATGTTGAAGGGAGAGTAACAAACGACAGCCAACGGATGTTGTACCTGTAACACTACTGTCAGAGGTATGCGAGTGAAACGATTTAGGATTGTTATGTTCCTGCCGATATCTTCCTATTGTTGAGCCTGCGAGATCCTGAACGATTTGTTCAGGTGATCGTTGCACGCTTTCTTATTAACGGTCTGTTATCTACAGGAAGAGCTATACCCAATACCGCAGACACGTGTGTTTCAATAAAGGTGAAAAACTATGAGGTCAGTCTAATCCAGGTGAACTACTTGCCTGATCTGAATCCCGTAACCAACTTGTACAGAACAGTTAGGTGACTCCCAGTTCACAAGCGGTACAAATAGGGGAAGGTTGTAGCTTGTAAATCGGCCTTTGAATAGGAGCATAATTTTGAACATCTCCGTTAGTTCATTTCACAGCTTGCTCGAATTACTCATAGTAGGTTCGGCCAGGTTACCGCGCTACAGTGACCATAAAACCGCTAGACCAACTCCCACTTATGGCTTAAGCCAGTTGAATATGCCGAGGGATACTAACGAACAAACATGAGCCTCAACCTACACGGCAAATGAAATGTGGATATCGCATCCTGTGGATACTTATCCCCTGTGTAGGCAAGTTCATGGGCTCGAACTCTGCTTGGAATTTTCTCCGATGAGTGTCGAGCAGAGATGAGACCTCATTCATCGGAAGTTCTGTCATGCAGCCATTCACTACAGGTGAAGGGCAAGACACTGGCATAATAGCCTGCTACATTTGAAATTCAATGAACCTGCAGTGAATGCTTCGGTACATCAAGGCTTGTGCAGTGCTGCCAGTTCTGGTGATAAACTTCGCCTGGGAGTAATTTCGGTTCAGGTAGTAGTTCACTTTGGAACCCTTGACACCTATGCATTTGTGGACAACCAATCAGATACCATCCTCGTGAAACAAAGCTTCTTGAATGGCTTGTGCGTATTTGACACTGCTTCGATTTGGTTTGTTACAACGATTAATGACACTACAACAACCTAATGTACGAGTACTCTTCTGAACATAAGGTCCTTATATGGTGATTGGTCTGTCACTGTCAATAACGTCTACTCTGTCGATGATTTATCCATGTGGCGCGTCACAAAGGAGACCAGTAGCTGGAAACACCTGTCGGATGTCCCATTCAGTGAAATTGATAATGGTGAGGTTACTATTCTCGTCGGTTGTGACCTGCCCGAAGCGCACCAAATTCTATGTCAAAAACCAGGAGGACGCAGACCGCCATACGCTGTAAAAATTGTTGGATTTTATGCGGACTTTTAACAAGTGGGTTTCAGAAAAAAGCTTTCGTCAACTCGCTGTCGCAAGACGTTTCTACGTTGAAGGACCGGATCCGAGCTTTATATGATGCTGAGTTCAAGGATGTCACCGGCTGATCCCCGGCTCTCCAGAGAGGGTTTAATAGCTTCATCATTGGTACTGCCCTTACGAAATACCTCTTCCTTCGAAATGCGGAAGTCTCAACCTTTCTAACAACTACCCGATAGCTCTAAAACGTTTATCTTACTTGAGAAGGACGTTTAACCGCGATGTGGATATGTTCCCCAACCGGCGTACGTTGAATGGGTTCACCAACCTCATCTTGGTAGAAGCTACTCACAACGGTGTTATTTACCGCACCAAATTATAATAAATAATATGCAGATATGACAAGCAAACAGCGACTTTCCGGTTTTTCGATCGATTTTGAGTGAAGTGCCAAGTCTGACAGTATGTAGTCAATCATTCACTAGGATTCAATCGAACAGGCTCTTCTCTAGAGCTCAATGCAATCCCCACTCCAAATTGACCATGAGATTCAGCCTTTTCTACCACCGGTGACTCTGAGAGGGAATCGCTGACCCACAGGACTGTCTAATGGGGAACTCAAGTTAACAGCAATGCTGAACTCGTAAGGGCGGGTTTTTTTGAAACAGCACACACTCAGTTCCAGAATCGCCAGGATGTTCATCATAGTAATTTTCCGACCTATTGGTTGACGACTGCGTACATTAACAGCGCCAATGGTTACCAGTTGTTTTGGCTTAAAGAGAGAGTAGTTAGCAGTAGGGAAGGAAGAAGGTGAAAATGACTGGACTGGTCTATCAGGATACTCTTCGGTCATCTATGCCTCGGAACGGGGTTGGCTTAATTGGCCACATCCATGATCTTTTACTTGAAAGTCTGTCCCACGAGATATCGAGTAGCAGGGAAACCGTACCCAGAGCCGGTGATTTAACAGTCTAACTCACTTGATAGTGAAAAATTTGCCTAACCTGTGGGTACAGTGATCAAGACATTACTGTCTGATTCTGATCACCGTCACATGCAGTAAATGTATTTGATGCTATATCAAGCGTTTGAATGATACCAAACGGTTTTTAACCGTATCGGATAATATATTGGTGATCAGTCAATTGTTGGATGATCAGAAAGCGCTTCTCTTTGCGATCACCTTTTCTAACCTTTCTCGGACAACAACAGTGCTGCAACTATAAGTGGCTACTTCTATTACGCCAATGTGATCAACACGTTAGGTATGTCATATTAAAGTAGTATCTCACTTGTCCCTTTTCATTTCGTGGCTGTGTATGTTCTAGGCATCGTGCCATCGAATGGGCATTAACTGAAGAACCCATTCTACAATGCCTGGGAACTGTCCATGTCACTTGGTAGTCATATTAGATCGATACGCTATTTACACAACAAGTTGCCCGTGCAATGATATTGGACTGGAGCAGTTTCCTGATTGAAGAAATTTCAGCTGATCTGAACTTACACGCAAGCTGCTGCAAGTGGAATCGCGATCGATCGGCAGTAATCAATCAGAATAGTTGATTGACTGCTACGTTGACTAATGTTGTTCTCATATAAAAAGATTACTATTCTTCCAATAAATTAAGATTGCTTAGTGCCGCTCAGACCTCTTTTCTGATTTTTTCGATTTGGTTACCCAGTTCGCGATAGTCCGGTTGCTCATATACTTTCATTCGGGTAAACAAATTCCCTTCTGCTAAGAATAACGTGTTTACTGCAGTTACATTGCTCTCTCCTGACCACTGTGTTGACAGCTTTTTCATTGTACAGCTTCCCTGTAACGGCCGTAACCATATTTCTCCTTGGGCTGTCCTCTGTTTCATGTTTGTTCAGGTCCATGTCCCTTTTGTGAAACTTGTGGGTCCCAGTAGAAATTCGGGTCATTTACAAGTGTTTGAGCAAAACGGCTTAGAGTCACCCTAAGAACAACTGCATATCAGCGATCCACATGCACTGTACACCTCAGCAGGCTTATCCTCAGTTCCTATTTGGTCCGGCCCAAGCCTCGTTGTGATCCTTGCCTAATCAGCAATAGCGAGCCTCGAGCCCACCTACCGCGAATTACAAGCCATCATCATCTTGGCTCAATCAGTCTATATCACGAGATAACCAAATATGACGGTGACCTTGTTTGTCGTTCTGTCGTTATCGCACAAATACGCACGAGTATACACCGCAGGTTTCTTGATTGACTAAATTTGCTGGAACATTTCTACGGGCCAGTCATGCAAGCTTGAAAGAAAAAGCGATTTGCTTGGATAAAGGTGGAATGCTACCAGAACATATAGAGAGCTTTCTGAAGACAAACGAAGCACCTTTATTGAATCCAGTTGGAAGAAATGGGATGCTAGCGGAATATCAGCATTCAGATGATCATCAGAGACAGTAGTGCACCAGTGTTTCATGTTGACACTTAATTACAACACAACCTTGAAATAAACGGCACTCCCTAGAAAAGGAAACAGAAACGGAAAGGAGAAGACTTTACCTATAAAAACAACTACGTCTGACATTAAGATATCTACATCTTACAAACAAGCAACCTAACTGTGAGCGAAGGCAAGGTTTTATAAATAAGACATTTTTCTCAGGGCTTCTACTACGCGTCCTTGCTTGCACTTACTTCACAAACAAATTGACCAAACAGTGACAACATTCAGACAACTGAGCCCGATTAGCCGCCATCTCAGAACAAATAGAGATATTTGCACTCCCCGCTGATGTGTATACAGTGACTTAACTGATCGATGATATCCGCACTCTGAGGGCGATTATTGTGAGCTTGTTTACATTTACAATGTATTACGACCGGTTGCAATGATCATTCACCCCAGTATACCTTGTTAGCATACTCAGGTAGACAACCAACAGATACTTAGTGACTGCACTAAATTGAAAGTATACTGTACTCATACCGGTTTTTATTTTACGTTATACCATACTGTAACTAATCCCATATGTTTCGGATATGAACAATGGTATTCACCTTTGCCTCTAGCATCCCCCTCTCTATAGCGATAAGGTTTGTTGTTCTTCAGGCGTAATCGCGTTAACTAGAGTACTGTATCGCGAAGGCACCGGCGAAGTCTTTTTGTGAGATTCTGACGCTCGTAGCGGACTCATTTGGTGCTAGCTGCTGTGGTTCACGACTGCCTATTCGCTAGCTAGACTCCCGCTTATTTCACAAGCTGATCCCCACTAATGGGTTGTTGTCTGTTCTTCAGTTTGGGGGTACCTCCTAAGCCACTGGGGCATCATTGTCTCAATCGTGATGTTTGGTGTATACGTTCGTGTTCTAGAATATCTAGCTATCTTATTGGTCAGGAGTCTCATAAAAACATATCCGAAGATTGTACATGAAGACGGAGTGCATACTCTTTATGAATGTAGCTGTATATTTATCAAGACAAGGCTTGTAAATCGGTCATTTTTCTGTTTAATACTCGAACCCGAATGCTGATTTTGAGAACATTTATCAACACAGCATTCTGAACTGTTTGTCAATTGTTACTGACATCTGCAGTTTGGAAAGACGCTCGATTGAAAATTAGCACTTTCAGACACTCAGTTAACTCGAAAAAATCGATTGATTTCATTTGTGGTCATTTGTCACTTTTGTGGATGAGACCATTTACTATTACCATGCATTAACTCAATTGCCTTTCTGCAGGTTGAAGCTCAACGCCGTATCGATGCAGCTGCCGGTGTCCCCGTAGCCCAGGTCCTGGAGGGCTTCGTGCGACGTAAAGTGATTAAACAGTCAGTGATGACCACTGTGTACGGAGTTACATTGTACGGTGCTTCGGAACAGATTCGCAAACAGCTCCGTGAACTGGATGACTTTCCCGCTCGAGAGTGGCTCGGTCCAGCAGGAGCTTACCTGGCCCGGTTGACGTTGGCTAGCATCGGAACCATTTTTACCTCATCCACCGATATCCAGGCCTGGTTTGGACAGGTGTGTGAGCATCATTTCGTGTGTGTATATTGTACTGTTTGTATTTTGAACCTGTTGGGTTGGGTTTTCAGCTTTATCCACAGTGTGTATGTGATTCCAAGTCTAATCAACCACTTAGTTCCATTTCCCCATGATAATTCGCTATTCTGGTTTAGATTTAGATTGGGAATAGCCTACGGATCACCATCGAGTAGATGATATGATCAGAAATGTAGGTTGTGGTTTGGGTTATTTGCGGTGCCTCTGTCCATTTATCCCATGACTGGTGTGGCTCCTCAATTGGTTACGCTATACAGTCAAGGTTTGCTAACATTACGTTAGAGTTCATTTGTAGTGGTTAGCTAGTCAACGACGAACCGTCTTTGTGTTACGGGGGGTGTTTCCAGCTTACTGGTCGAGGTATGGCTTTGTAGGGAAGCCACCTAACGAATAGTCATGTTTACTCGACGAATAAGTAATCACTGATAAACAGCGGCATTACTCAAAAAATATGATTTATGCATACTGATGGTATTGTGATAGACACTTGTTATATATGATAGAAAAATATTCTAGCCGTTGATTGGATTCATTTGTCTCTGAATCATTAACTTCAAATGGAGTGTCAAACAACGTTGTGATTGTAGTTGTGGCTCTTTACCTTGTTTCAGTACTCTGTGGATAAAGTCGTCTGGCTAAAAATGTCCTTGTCGCGGAATGTTGCAATACAATATAGCACCGTATTTTAACTTTAGTATCTCAGTGAGCATTAGCTGACGTTTATCAATCATCTGGTCGACATAATATAACTCACCACAATTGCCCTTGGCCAAAGTCACATATGCAGACCCAGCTCCATTGTCGTTTGGCTGGAGCCCAAAGTGGCACCAACCTAAGCACACAACCACTTGCTTTATTCATTCAAATGTTGTCCCATTCACTCGTGAATCAACATGGCGTGACCACCTGAGCAATGGTGGAGAACGTGAAACACATATCAGCCATTTATGATTCTGCTACATAATCGTTTCTATTCCCTTCTGCTCCTGCATACATCACATTCCTTCGCGTCAATCTAACGCCGATCATAAATTGTCAGCTTTCTTATTATCGGTATGTCGTGTTGTTCTGTACTTTGTTTCAT